>JBBPJJ010000188.1:8831-30419 GCA_038088635.1 Veloboletus limbatus
AATAGCGGATGGCTGTATGTTGATAGACTGTGAACCAGTGTTAGCGTTAGTGTATGTGGGAGTAAAGTAGCAAATACCTCCTCGGCATCGTCAATCGCCGCATCCCAACGCCGCAAACGAGCTCGCACGAGTGCACGACAAGCGTGTATATGGTGAGATAACTTTTGATTCTTAGGGATTGTTGTAGTCAATGACACTTCCGCCTCCACAAGTTGATCGTGCTGCCAGAAAGTGAGCGCAGCATTATCGATCTGAATGGCTGGCTCTCGGAAAGTGGGATGCAGAGGTGTCAAAGGGATCGAATCCTAGTGTAATTCAGAAAGATGACCAAGGCGAGAAGGCTGATCAGATATGTCATGATCCAAAGAGAGACAAAACTGACGGTGATGCGAGATAGCCGTTTGATAGAAATTCTCCCGTCCTCTCTACAAGTTGCGAGAAATCGATCGTCAGGAGAGAGTGCGACTGCACGAATGTCGTGAGCATGTTGAATGAGACTGAGTTGAGCGTGCGTCGATGTTTCCCAAAACATAACAGTATGTTTTGCAAAGTGTGCGATGAATTGTCCGTGCTGCGACAGGGCAATGCATGAGGAGTAGTTACCATCAGGAACTAACCATTCCGAGAGTAATGACCCAGTGGATGCCTCGAGTTGCTTGATGCTACTCTCAGAGATGACAAACAGACGGTCGATTGACCAGAGAAGACCAGTGTTGTACCACGGAGTGACTCTTACAGGTATGTCGACAAGCAAGTGCCCATCGTTGCTGTCGTAAACTCGAACGAAATCGGGAGTCGCTGTCGCAATTCGATCACCTTCGGGAGAGTACTTCGCTGCCCTCACTGCGTCCTCGTGGCGGAGGGGACCGACTACTCGATTGCGAGTGGCAATGTCCCAAACGTTGGCCGTGATGGATGCGTCCCAAACTGTTGTTGTACTGGTCCGGTTACTCCAATATTTGGAAGCGGTTGCGATGACCAGTCGAGTCGAATCTGGCGAAAAATCGACGGCAGTGATGCTTCGATCCTCCCAGTGTGTTAAGACTGTGTCGTAGGTCTTCCAATTCCAGACAGTAACTTCGCCCAAGTCTGTCCCCGCTGCGATCCAGCTGATATCCTGCGAGAGAGCAAGACAGTTGACACACTCTGCATCCAGCGTCGCCATTTCCCTTCCATCCTTCACTCGCCATACTTGGACCCCCTCCGTACTCCCACTCACGAGATACTCCCCGTGGGATGCAAAAGCGAGCGCACATAACCGGCGCCCGGCGTTCATTTCAATGAACGCGGAACGCTCTTGTTTAGCAGTCAGCATCAAAGTATGCCAACAGCCCTATCTCAGTCTCATTACGCACCGGTGACTTCTGACGGCGTGGTCATCAACGATACAAGTTATCAGAGCAGTGAGAAGGGGGTCAACGTACAAGCCGTGGTTCGTTTTGCCTTCTTTGCATTATTCATAGGTTGGCTCAACCAGTGCGCACTGCATCCCTTCATGTAATGAGCGCTTCATTCAGGTTCGTTGTATGATTCTGGCAAGGCAACATATAAGTAGACTGATCATATCACACAAGGCCAGGGGCAACCACCAAGTGTTGTACCTCAAGTAAACCCTCCATCACTGGCATGTGTGGCTTTCCCACTCCGAGTCGTGGAGGGCAGGCACACCGACTACTAGGGCAAGTAAACACCGCTCTTCCTGTGCAAGGTAGGTGTAACTGATCATGTTCTGCGATGTTGATCTGCAGCGCCACCAAGGACACACTGGATGGTTCTTGTTCGAAAAGGCGGCATTACAGAATATCATTAGCGGAAGCGTGACATCATTATAAACATCTCCAGCACGCCGATGTATATACAATAACGTGAAGATCGAGGCACATGGCGAGTGTTAAAAAAAAAGGAAGGACAAGGGAACAAATGTAAGAACCACCACCAAACTTGAGATCACGTACTACCATTTTCATCACCCTCAAAACTTGTTCAAATCCACGGGCGGCGCATGAACCTCGACATGCCCTAACTCGTCTATGCTCGCACCTGCCGTGGTCGCCAACACACCGGACGCCTCATTTGCCGTAACTTCCTCCTTCGCCAACCCAAGCGTATCTTCAGGAAGCCAAACGACACGTTGAGGAAGTGCCATTGCAGGGTGCGCAAATCCGTAGTCCACCGTCCCGTCCGCATGTCGCGAAAAGTGGAGGTCGTCAAAGAAAGCATTGGATTTGGAATCGGGCAATGACTCGGTGGTGTGCGTGCGATGGATGGGCGACTGGGCCTGCACAGATTTGGAAGGACCAGGGTGGGAGGTGGATGCGCCAGTAGTAGAGTCGATGGTATCACGTCGCTTTACCTCAGACTTGCGGCCATAGTGAGTCTCGGATGAATCTTCGGACTTGTAGGTCTTGTCAGCGATGCTGAGGGGAAGTGCGCTGATGAGTGGACCATAAGAGTCATTGATCACAAGATGGAACCCGAACTGTGACACCAATCAGCGTGGCAAGATCAGTCGAAACGTTGAAAGATTGTACTCACAGTCAGGAAGATCAGTACGACCATCAATATCCCTTCTGGGATTGCGCTTGCATGGTTGTTCTCATCCCGAGCAAGGAAGAAGAGTGCACAGAGACAGATCTGCTGGACATACATGCCCACGAATACATGCTGGATGGCTTTAGGATAGAATAAACCTCCAGTGTCCGTAGCCGATGGTTGAGTGAATTGATACAAGAAGAGATATTTGTAGAGTTGGAAGAATAGGAAGAAGGCGAGAATAGAAAGACCGTTGATAATGGGAGAGATGATAGAGTAACCAAGAGCTATACAAAGTCGTTAGCAGCGGAATCTACAAAGCGTATGCAAACTGACTGATAACGGTGAGGAGTGTGATAGAAGGGAATAAAGTGCCCCACTCAACGGCTCGAGGGCCGTACTTGATGTCGTAGATGGAGCGAGGAGTACTTCCAAGAATGAATAATTTCACATAATACACAACCAGCTGAACGATGGCAAGAAATCCACCTGCTGATCCTGCAAGTCCTTGCAGAATGATGTACCTTTCAGCACGAATAAGCCTCAATGCCACAGAAATCAGGGAAAGCCTTACGTAAGGAAGAAAGTAGACGCCTGGGGGAGGTGCGTTGCCAACAAATTCGCGATGGAACTGGGATTCTGAAGAATGCTTGGGAGAGCGGCGATAATTCCAGAACTCAAAGTGACGATGAGGAATGAGTGCTAAGCATACATGAGATGAATAAGATATGTTCTCCGAAAAGGAAAAATGCTTACGATCACTTGGAAGATGAAGAAGCGCGTCATCAGGCTAAGTTCCAAGCCTGTACGGGTGGGAATACCCTCGAAGCGAGCCAACAACCTCAAAACAATGGGAAGGAGCATCATGAGGACCGCGAGCAAAACCGGGGGTAGGATGCCCTGAATGATACCGATGACCTCTGGGGGAAGTGTGCAGAGCCATGCAAGCCAAGTTTCGCGAACACAGAGACCCTCGATATTAGATATGATACCAACAAAAGCCACCGGGAATGCCCAGAGAATGATCAAGCCACCGGTCGCCGCATAACTAATCACTCTCCGAATGCGTTTCTCGTACGGGTTCAGGCCGAGATTACCCCAAAGGACATCTGCGGGCGAGACTTCGAGGTAACGATCAGCCATGTGGTATGGCGCGTGATGAGCAAGTGAACTGCATGCCATGTGTGCCGCGATCTGCTCGTTGAATGTGATGAAAGCGGAGTTGAGCGGGGGATACGATTGCTCAGAGTTGCTCGATCCACTCGCATTCTCGCCGTTGTCCACATCATCATCATCGAAAGATTCCCGAGAAATAGTCCTGCGAGCTTGACGAAGCAGAGCAGTGGTAGTAGCAATCTCGCTCCGGCACCAGTCGATTGTGTCGACTTCCTGACCAACGAAAGGGAGAGAAAAGGGCAAGAAGCCCACAGGGAGGCGATGACTGGGGCGTTTAGCGCGTGGAACGAGCTTTTCGGCGAGGGTGAGGTTTCGCTCGGCTTGATCAACGGACTCTACGGGGTCCGTAGTAATTCCACCTTGGTCTTTGAGCGCCTTGGCACGAAGTTTGGCTGCGGTGGAAAGCAAGGTAGTCTCAGCGGATTCCAATTTTGCGGATGCAGCGAGGCGGCGATCATAAAGAGTAGGCAACTCCTTCAAGTCACTATGATACGCGATGCAGTTAGGTGACTTCACACTCCATGTGGATGACATACCGACTGATCCAGATTTTTTTCACGCCACCCGGAAAGCGCGAATACAACTGTATCAATGCCTTTTGAGACAGGTTCTGAGCAGAAATGCCGGAAACCAAGATAGTGTTCGCTTGCACAGAGCGAGAGTGGACGGGATCGATGAGGTAGAGCTGCCGAACATTGATAAAGTGAGTCATTTCGTGCTTGATATTCCAGAATATCCAAACTGCGATAGGCATGAAGGACTTGATAGACATCGGAAACATATACAGACTACTCACAAGTTGAGAGCCAGACCAGAATGATAAAGGCGGCGTATCTTTCATTCTGATCGAGTTGGATATTTCCGAATGTGAACCTACTCAATCCAGTGTTTGAGGAAATGGAATTATTAACTGAAGTGACAGGTAAAAGTACAATCCAGGAGATGATCCAGATAGGAACGAGCACGCGAATCATGACGAGGAGAAACCGGACAAAGAAATAGGCATCTGGACCATTGACGCGCTGAATGTCTTCGTAGTTTTCCTTGTAGAGAGTTATGGGCCATGTGAGCAGGCCAGTCTTGAATGACCCAACACGTTCACTGTGGAATGGACCGGGGTCAGAAGCGGTATGAGGACAACATAGAGTGGCGCACCCGTCGACTGGAGTAACTGTACGGGGTTCATAGACGGCTTTGAAGTACGGACGAAGAAGAGTGAATGCGGCTATCTCGATACCGAATACAATTGCGTTGAAAGTAAGGGCAGTCTCGAATGTGGCCGTCGTTGCCGAGCTGGCATTGGAGACATCGGACCTAGGACAAAAGTGAGGGGGGAAGGATTGAGAAATACAAGAAAAGACAGTAGGGCGTACATGGTGGGGAGAAGACAAGGAGCGTGATGGAAAGGAGATGACTTTGGTGCAATATTTGTATCACAGGGCGTTCGAACTATTCCTTTTTCTGGAAATCGACGCCAACCAAGATCGAATCGACTCCCCGCGGCGGCGCGCACGTGCCGGTCCGACTCCCAGTATGCTCCAGTCTTTTTCCACCCAGTATATATTTCAAGCCACACCAGCGGCTACGGTGAAAACTGTCACAGATTGACATTGTCAGGTCTGACAGCATTGGAATGGAAGTTCCCTGCTTCTAGCTCAGGTCCTCTTTTGAGCATTGTGGCCCCTTACTTGAATCCGTAGCCACCCTGCCGCATCTGCCCTGTTTATCCTAGACTTAGCAGTCAACTTCCATCAACGTTACTATTTTAGGTAATTAGACCCTCGTAAGGCCTCAGTGATGCTCTTTCGTTTACTCATAATATCACTGGACACCGCGGTGCTCGATAAGGAGAGGTGGTCGCGCGACTCTCTGTGCAAATTCGCCTCACTATGTCGTTGGTGTCAATTTGAACTCAACACGAGAGCAGGAGAAGACTTTCAACTTCACTCATCGACAGCTTTGGCGAATCTAAGTTACCGGAGTAGTAGGGGAATCAGACCAGAGAACCGTTACGGCTCTGTGGTTTCCATACACTGGCTAGTGAGTACTACCATATCGATCATCGCTGTGGAACCATCGAGCACGCCGGGCATGGCATCCACGGAGGTGAAAATGGTTGTGTGGCCATGAGGCGACGGAATACGTTGAACGAAATACCCAGGTCTGCACTCAACAGCATTGTCTCACTCTGAGCAATAAACAATGACTCCTGTATAGCGTAGATGATGTCTATCGATGAGTATGGTAGCTAGCAGCACGAAAATCAGTCAGTAAAAGAGTCGGAAGACCGTCAAGATAAGTAACAAAATGATGGCAGCGCATCTAAACTGCAGATCTGAGTCCACCGACAGGTCATGACCAAAGCATTTTTTTCCACGTCTGCGTGGCTCGGGGGGAAAAGAGACACGGCGAAAGATAGGGCGGTGTGCACACTGCTTTATTTTCCGGCACACGTCTTGTACAAGATGAGCCCGCACAGCGCGACCGAGTAGCCTATTATCCATCATCGGACAAATGAACGTGAGAGTCAATGGTGAAATCGTACCGAAAATTTGTAGTGGCGTGATAAGCGCACCGAACAGAAGCACGGAACCAACGATAAGCAAAATATCCTTGTGAGAAATGCACGCTCAGAACTTTCATCACGCAAACGTACGTTATCGCAACTAACCTTGAATACTCCTGCTAGTGTCAATACCAAGCCACTGCCGGCGCCCACCAGAAAGACCGCTGCAATGTTGAGCAAAAACGCCACCAAAGCATTAGAGATAAGGACCCCCCAGCTTATCTCGCCAGCGATAATCGCATAGAAAGGTTCGAGACCCTCCGTGAAGGGAAGAACGAGAAGGTTGATGAGAGCACAGACCGGTGCATAGTAATGCAAAGAGACGAGGGGATCCATCTTGAGCCCATGGAGAAGGATCTCGATCATGACCAGACGGGACGCCTCGAACTAGATCCGTCAAATTAGAAAGAAGCTTGGAGTGGACCATGATACGTACGGCAACAGCAGCGGCTTGTGTTAAAAATCCGACAAGGTTGAAATGAAGCTCTCCGTGCGAGGCAAGGGCAACACCTATTGAGATCATGGATACGATCATACCCAGGATCCGATTTGGTTCCTTTGTCCGGCTGATCCAGGAGATGAGCAGAATCGCGACGGGCGTAAAAGCCTATTCATTCGTAAGCGAGCGCACATGAAAGGCAGGTAGAGCGGGGCGCACCTTGAGCATCTGGATGTAGGCGATACTGAGATACAGGTAAGCGGTGTTACTGAGGATAAGGCTGCCGCTGAAGAGCAATCCGATAGGGAGGATGGAGCGCATGAACATTGCTCGGGACACGTGGACGTCCTTGACGCCATCAAGTAAATGAGTCGTCCGCTGAAGCACTCTCGTGCCAATAGCCTGCCTCGTAAATGTCAGAAAATTCGACCACAAAGAGAGGGGAGATAGACTGACAGCAAAAGTAAGATGCCAAGTGACAAGAAAGACAGGGTAGCGGAAGTGGTAGGTATTGTACACGCGATTGTTGTATAGAATGACAGTAGAACTGAAGATTATCCATACAGGGATGATAGCCGCTGCGGGGATTTTGGCACGCTGTGGTTTGGAAGGCGTCGTGGCGGGGGTCGGGAGAGACGGAAAGGACTGGTCACCGTCGAGTGGTTGTTGCTCAATTTGGGCATTGAAAGAAAGGACTTCTTGGTCGTCGTGTTCTTGTACTTGCAGCTGAGCAAGCTCAAGTTTCTCAGCAGGGGCCTGCTTCTCATCTTGGGCCATGTCGACTGAGGTAGTCGGGTAGAGGGTTGGGGGAAGGAGGGAGTGTAGACGACAGCTTCAATAATGAGCGTGGGTGCAACGTGACGTTCGTTCAACGGCAGTTCTGTTTCTGATATGTACTTGCGAAGACCGCCGCGCTGGCTGTACTTCATTCGAGTTGTCAGGGAAAGGCAAGTCATCCATTTTCGCTTCATGTAACACAGACCCTTTTTTGTGATTACTATTCAGGATTTAATAATCGCTAAAGGAACTTGTTTTGTGTTTTCTCGTTGATACATACTGATTCGAGATCTCGCCGAAAGGCAGCTGGGCTGAGCAATTTCCTATGAGACACGCCCCGGAGCCTTGTTTGAAACATGATCTGATCGCTGCCGTGCCAACTGCCAGGTTGAAGCACGTACCAGAAGGGAACGACCGTTGGGAAGGCCAGGTGAGACTACTGGGCTCTCTCTACGGCGCTCTCCGCTCTCTTCTACTCCGCTTCCTCTCTCACTCCGCTGCCCCTGATCCTGCACTGCCGCACCGTATAGTTGTGTTGTCAAGGCCTTCGACCTGCACCTGCAGCTGCATGAATGCCAATGTATGAGCCTGACTAGTAGTTCGAACGATACAGACTACAGTCGAACCTGTTGTAACCCATACCACACTTGACCTATGACCTCTTCTAATCCATACATTTTTGGATTTCCCGAGTTGGTTTGCAGTGAACTCATACCCATAATCTATAACCCAATCATGTACCCGTTGCCGACATCACGCCAACACGTAGCGATTCTGATTCTAGCAAAGCATTGCAGGCCGCTCGGGTATTGCAGAAATATGTTGAGGTAATCGACAATCCTTTTGCTCACAAGGTGGAGGGTATTTTGGTTGCATTCGGACGGGAAGCCTGTGCATCGGCGATGCAGAGCATGACGGATACTAAGATAACTAGCTACTTCACTCGTAAATAGCACTGTTCCGACTCTTAGCAGAATATCGGACGACAATTTTATTTTTTTCGGGGGTACTATGTACCGCATGAGCGCCAACGACAGCAGCTCCTGTGAAACCCATGCCCATACCGTATAGCACAAACCAAGGGGTATGGGTTACAACAGGTTCGACTGTACTATGGCCCGGATCTGCATTTTTACGCGAGCCAAAGGCTACCTTTTGAACCTCCATATAAAGGCAAATGCCCGGGTGCTCCGGTCCAATCGGAATTCTCGCTGGAGTCGTCCAAGTACGCCTTTCAAGTTAAAGATGGCCTGACGGTGGGTTATATACTAATCAATTTTATTTTCTTTCAGGACTCGACCAGTTTTTCGAATTACCAGTTCAGCTCGACGGTTCACATTTCTCTGCTCGTCGCACCGACAAAATATTCTATAGTCTAGGCCGTGGCAGTATGCGACTGCTCATGGCTATCCTTCACATCATGCCTCGCTCGCCAATCATCTTCAAAGTTCTGGTTCCTGGATGGTCAGAAAGCGGCGTTGCCTAGACTCATCCATAATCACGGGCCGTCAAGGCCGCATTCCTTTACAATGCCAAGAGACAAAGCCGGCATCTGCAGACAACGGGAGTCATATTGTGTTCGCGTGCGGTTAGACCGTCCTTGTGACTTAGCCAAGACACATGTGTCAGTAAATCGATTCCCTTTGTCCAAGATAATACCGTTTACTTCCATTTTTTTGCATTTGTTCGCTCTATTCGACACACTTAGGTGCTGGAACCTCCGATGTGGCCTGTCCGAATACGCAGTAGTATGATTTCAGAGCATCCCTACGTGGTGTAATGGCCACGGCGGTCTGGTGGAAATATTGGATGATTACCATTCAGTATCGCAAACTGTATATGCACCACTATTTGAGCGCAAGGCATCACGATCTGTCGTACAGTTATTGAGGTTCTCGTTCTTGAAAGTTGACGTCGCAATGCTCATGTTTCTGCACCGGGAAGGACAGCGAAGGACAACGCAGTTTAAATCATTGTGTATTCAAGCGGGCAAGAAAGGGTCCGAACACAGTGAACAAAGAACTACTTGGACGCATCCCTCGCATATATCTCACTACCTCCGCCTCGCATTGCTTCGCGTCGCGGCCGCCCCGCTCGAGCGTCCAGCCATAAGCGTCCTCGAGTCGGTGCTTTTCTGTCCCTTGGTCGGCGACGCAACATCGGCATGATCCGGCGAAGTTGACGACGCCATTGAAAGCCTCGACGACCTGCGCGCAGGCGTCTTCGGCTCTGGCGGTCGTGCCTTTGCCTTGCCTTTTGTAGCAGTGGCAATTGCAGTCGCCTTGCCCGGTGCCGTTGATTTTGAGTTTGATTTCGGCTTGGTGGACCCGCCGAGGGTCCCTGATCTTCTCGTGCGTCGTGAGGAGCGCGAGGGAAGTGGTGCAATTGCATCGTCTTCCTCATGCTCGTTCATTTCGGCGTCTTCATCACCGTACGTATCCACGTGGCCTGCGTCGTCTTGTCCACGCTCATCATTGTCTTCGTCAATTAATGAACCGGGTATACTCAGGGTCGGCCTACTCGACGTTCTCCGAGGGCGCGTCGACAGTCGGCTGGTACCACCAGTAGTCGTCGTCGTACCCTTTGTATTGCGCTGGGGTTGGGAACGAGCGGAAGGACGTGGAGGAGTCTCAGACCGCCTTCTCGTACGCGTGTTTCGGCGGGGTGACTGAGTAGATATAGACTGTAACGCATGGTCGTTCTCTTCATCCTCAATAACATCTTCGTTTTGGCTTTCATCATGTCGAGTTTCATCTTCCTCGTCCTCGGGGTGGAACGCGCCGGGCGGTGCACGAAATCTGCTCGTCATTGCAGAACCGATACTTGTGCTCAGACTCTTGTCTCCATCGCAGGAGGGAGAGACACGAGCGCGACGCGAGGGAGAAACTTGCGAAATATGTTCGTTGCCGCTCGTGCCATTCTTCCCCTGCCCACCTACACTGCCATTCTGCACCGCATTCCTGCTCCTGCTGAATACGCTAAACCCAAGCACCGCTCCGGCTCCATGATCCTCGTTCATCGCCTCGTCAACGTGACGTGTATGGAAAGTAAGGTCTGCGGCGCCGCTTTTATCGTACGTGAGGAAGTCCCCAGCATCGTCCTCATCCTTATAGGTCGCAGCTTCCTCCTCTTCCTCTCTGCCCGAGTCGTCGCGATAGTCCTCTTCAATGATTTCGACGTCAGACCCAGACCCCATGCCCACGTTTTCGCCATCGCTTTCACCTCCCTGTGTCTTTCCATTTTGTCTGGCCGTATTGGTGGCCTGCTGCGTATTTTTGGCCGTGCTAGAGCTCGCCAGCGCGCTGCCTACGTCAAGCGATGTACTCGCCGTCAGGGCTGATGAGGGCTTATAAAATGCGTTCGGGGCGTTTTTAGCGCTTCCAGCGGTGTCGAAAAGTGAGATATGGGTAGCGGGTTTGGCAACGGTGCTTGGTCTACCCATTGTACCGGTGGAAAATAGGGTCTTGGCCCGTTCTGTGATCACACCCCTAGTCGTGCTCACACCTGTGGAGGAGGGGATTGGCGATCCAAACGCTGTAAATTTGGGTGTTGGTGGTGCTTGATGACCGAAAGATGGCTGGGGTACACGTGATGCGAACGGTGACGCAGACTTGGGTGTTGAAAATGTCGGCTGACTAGCCTTACCGATCGTCGACACAGGAGCTGGTGTTGCCTTGCCTGCAAAGCCAACGCCGACTGCCGACGGCGGAAGCGTAGAGGGAGCCGGCGATCCCGTACTTGCACCGACGTCTTCCCAGCTCGCGCTCAAGCTCGACTCAGCCATCAGGGGCCGCCTTGCAGGAACAGAAACACCCTGTCTCGGCGTCGGCATCAACGGTGTGTTGGTGCGCACGCCCGTGGCAACCTTGCCGATCTCGTCTTCTAGTAGCGTTCGCTCCGCAGGCGGGAGCGTTGCAAAAAGCGCCTGAATGATCGACTTTCGGTCGATTGTGTCCCGACCAGATGAAGTGGCCTGGGAGGCAATATTTGAGGGGGATGTGCCACTCCCGAGAGTGGGAGAAACAGAAGAGAATTGGCGGTCGAGTTTAATTGCGCGTACATAGTCCCCTGATTGGATCGCGCGCACACAAAGGAGGTCTTGCAGGATCGACATTGCTCGTGAGGGCAGTGTAGGACCCGATGGGATGGATGTGGTGTGGGTGTTGACGCTGGACAATGAGGAGGACGTCGAGAACTGGGAAGGGAGGGCATATGTGTGTAGAAAAGACTGCTCGTAAGATGAGAGTGGAAATGCGAGCAGTTGAGCCAGAGGTTCTGATTTCGATGTTGCTGGTGTGATTCCGTACATTAATTCGATGCCCTGGGGAGGAAGATGATTGAAAGTGGAACACGTACGCATCAAACACCAGCTAACTAATATTCCAAGCAACCTTTCCCTAGTATTGCTTCCGTCGGGGAACGACTTTTGATATGCCCATGCGTCCTTGAAAGACAACTGAGCGAGTGAGAGCGCATAGAGGTCGATGTCATCGGGCTCGGTGAGCAGAGGCTTGGCAGTGCGAACATACTTGACAACGAGCCTCGCGGTAGCAGGGGCAGTACCACTCGCAAAGGAAGCAGGCGAAGACGACAGAGCGAGTGCTTGCAAAATTTTGGAGACATAATCTCTATTCAGACGGGTATCCGAAAGTATGGAAACCGCTTTCTGGAAGTGAACGAATCAGAGTAATTGATCAGAATACCAGAAATATGGAGATCAAAGATTGCGACGTACAGCAAGGTGAGTGCCAGTGTCCAACAACCAATACGCATCTGCCAACGCCGCGAACTGGGGAGCTATGCATCGATCTTGTAAATAGCGGACATCCCAACCTGGGTTGGATTCCTTGGGATCCGTGTCCCAAGCCCACTTAAGAAGGATGTATACCAAGCAGTCTTTCTTGAGAATGTCATAGACACTTCCGTCGATCGCGTCGAGGAGTGTCCTGAGAGACGCCCAGTCAGCTGGTGGGAAGAGCATGTCGGGGCTACGTATCCCACCGCGAATTAGCAGGACATCAAATATGAGCAAGTCGGACATGCGTGCACGACGAGACTCGATAGACTGTGTCTTGTGCGAAGTAAACGGGAAGGTACCAGATTTAGAACCAGCGACTAGGGAGAAACGCGCGAGCCATTCGTCTACGTTCGACGCGGCATGGATCTGGTCGGAGTCCTGTGTGGTGTCCAAGTTGTCAGCGTTAAGAACGGCGGCGACGACGAGCAACGTACGACGTCCATTATATGTGATCGCGTTGGACTTGAATGCTTGCAAACGTCTGAACAATGGTCGGGATTCGGTTACTTCCGAATCGCTGATGTAAGCACCACTGAATCCCAGATACAGTACAGCTTCAAGCGTATCGTCACGTATCGTATACTATAATTGCGACCTGAGACGCGAACATGGCCGTGCAATCTCCGCAGGACATCTATGCAAGGCATCTCGTCTCAGGCCGCGGATACCCGCTGTGGACGCCAGAGTCCAGCATGAGCCTCCCAGATGTCTATCGTCGGGAAGGGCTCAAAATCGGAGATGTCGGGGTCGTCGTCCCAGAGGATGGCAGTTTTGATGTTTTGTGTGCTTACTCCCTACGCACTCGCTTCATCGAGAAACTGGCGTGCCAAATGACTTTATGCCCATTCTGCTCAACAGAAGGGATATTACTATATTTCCCGATGCCGAGAGCGCAGGACGTATCATCTCAACTTCCTCAGTGGCAAGGGTGAGGAACACGGACACGTCTGATGAAGGTCCGGAAAGGTGCGATATGGTCTCCTCGAGGGACCTCATGCGAGACCTGTTCGTACTCATTTTGCCGAAGACATGCGCAACCGGGTCCTCTGAGTTATGAGTTCACGTTGTCTTCCCGAGAGGGTGCAGTGCTCATTCTCCCCGAAGGTGCTGAACGTTATTATCTCCGAAACGAGCGTCCGTTTCTAGACGCGGCGATTCAGCATGCGGTGGACTGGTATACATCTGCAGAACAACGTCTCGGTCGCATCATCAGCCACGATTCCCTCTATCTGATTACTGGGTTTTACAAAGCACGTTCTTGGTCACCTGCTGCATATCAGCAGGGTGCTGGTACAGGTGGAGCCTCGGCCCAGTTCAAGGCCGTGCAAGTCGGTAGAGGTAACATTGCAGCAAGTTATAGTTGGGAGACCACGCAAGCCATGGATTGGCGTGTAGGGCCTTCAGACCAGTACTATAATGGGATACCAAACCAAAGCGTGTTCATCCATGCGTTCAAAATTGCCATTCGAGAAGGCTTACTAGGCTCGAAATGGGTCAACGTGAAGGCGGACATCCCTTCTGTGCGACCCTACCGTGTCGAATTTTCCAGTGGTTCGACGTCTAATACCCCGAAGGGGACAGACACCAGCTCGAGCATGGACAGCAACCTTCCCGTCGACCAAAGTGACAACGTCCGTGAGGATATTACGATCCGTCGCTTTCCGCAAGTAACAAATGTCGGTTCCTAGCCATCGGAAACTCGTGATTTTGAGGATTAATAAAATGTATAGCCCTTCCACCCCTCCGACATCATCAACCGACATTTGTTACGAGAGGTATGTATGACACAGTGATTCGAAGGAGAAAAACATTGGCGTCACCAATGGCTAATCATGCAGGTCCCTTCTGCTACCGTCGCGGTCACTCATGACAGTCAGTGGACTACGCTACTGAAGAGGGTTCGTCCGATGTTGGCAAACTCACAACACCTAAATACCGACTGTTGTGTATTTTAGGGATTGCTCAAGCCTGATGAACTATCACAAGAAGAACGTCTGATAAAGGGGGTGACTAGCTATTATTCAATGATACTGACACGCGAAGGTGATAGAATTTTACAACAAATTGCATATGTTTTGACCAGGCTGTCCCGCATCAGGCGCGGTGCGCCTGGAAAGCAAAGCGATAGAGAATGATGTGGACGATGATGCGACAATGCCGTCGATGCTTCCAGAAGTTGAAGGGCACCCGAATCTTTTCCCCGTGCCACCTGTCGATGGCACACCAGCCGCACCACTGTCGGATCGGGATCTTCTGGCTGCAGACGAGTGAGTCATTGTATGATAGGCTTAACCAGCCTCTTACTTACTCTGTCAAAGTCTTCCTGCGAGGCCATACTCCTGTGCTTACGGAAGCATTCCGTTTACCAATCCAGAGTCAAGTCACGCAATGCATCGCACAACCCGTGAGCTTCAGGAGCATGCCGTCGTTGCTCATGCAAACGTCACGGGAACACATATACCAGTATTCCGCTGTGGGCTAGCAGGCTGTGGACAGTCCTGGAAGGTTCGCATTCGATGCTTTGTGGATACCAGCACAGCTGATGTACACTTCAGCGTATCGAAGAACTGGAATACCACATCCGATTGTACGCCGACTTTTATATTACTGTTTCCGCATGTAATTATTCACCCCATCTAGTGACGCTCATTCTCGGAATTCCAACCCTGATGGCCTTGCCGGACTATTCCTCGAGTCTTCAGAGTCTCGTCAAGCACCTGCCAGATATACTGATCCCGGACTATCAGCCCGTGATGGACCCCCGGATGGACAAATATTCTCGCATCTTGACCTTTCATTGTTTGATCAGAATGCTTCGAGAGACAGTGTCTGGGTTCTATCTATTGGGCACACTGAAAGATATAGCAACAAATATTTGTGGATTACCCCGTGTAATTTCTGCAAAGGTAATATTCTGCGGCGTCTCAGCAACACGATGTTCATTGAACCTGTTGTGATTCCAGGGCGAAATCTTAAATGTGACCGCGCCCGTCCTGCTTGCGGGGGGTGCCAACGTCGATCCTTACCGTGTATCTGTGCCGAGGGTAAGGGAAGGAAAGGCATCAAACCGATCTCGATGTTATCGGAACTTGAGCTTGAAGCCTGGCGGTTATGTCTGGCTTCAACCCCGGTATATTTTCCGTCATCTCCTGGATATGGCTCGAGGATTCCAGAATTTTCGGACTATGCCTCACAAGAAGGCTTACCGCTCGAAGAGCCCGGACAGGTCTCAGTGTCTTGCTAAAGGTGCCGAGGTGATCTATACTCCCCTTATGTCCTAATATTGTGACACTGAAAAGTTTATGACGACTGCAGCGCAGAATATTCGATGTCATGCGCGCCCCGGTAGTGCGTGCGTGAGATGCGCGCAACTCTCGCTGCGATGTATCTATAAGGCTCAAGACACGGTGCCCTTATCGTCCAAGGTCAATCCTACTGCTGGACCGGTCGCCAAGCCCCTGAAATCTATTTTCAAGGATGCACAGCCCTACGACTCGTATGAGGTCTCCAAAAAGGTTGCTCGCTCTCAGTACAACATCGCCAACGTGATGCCCCCGAGATCGCGCTTGGGTAAGTACGCGTTCGGTCCTTTCTTCTGCGAACTTGTCTCACATTCCTCATCTGATAAATGGTAGTAGTGCCCATGAAACAGCCTGCATTTGGTCTGCACTGGCAGTTGCTTCCCTACGATCCGGGAAGATCGGAGCGAGTCCTCCGCTTCGACGTGGCCTTTCCGGTGAATGAAATAGTCTTCCAAGACCGTGGCAGAAAAATGAAACTCTCCGACGCCGAGCTGAATAAACTAGCAGCCAATGGTACCATGAACAAGATGCTTATCACCTTTGAGCACGAACCATTCTCTTGGGAAATAGTCGTCAAGAACACCCACGAAATCCGCTGTCGAGATGTGTTCCAGGCGATATACAAGACCTTTAATGAGCAGCTCACTCTCGAGGAGCGGAGCCGTGTACGCAACCGTCGGGCAGTTGAGGACGCTTTCCGACTTCGCTGTAAACTCGAACCCCTTTCGGAAGGCGAGCGTTTCTTGGGTTGGAAAAGGGTCGACGTCCTCTTGCATCAAACGACCTTCCTTGGGCTGACTCAACATGAGCCTGGCGGCGACTGGATCCTGAATCTCGGTTCTCCCCCTCATATCCCTGACCCCGTCGTGAGGCAGTCATCATCTCAACGCAGTGCATCGTTTCTTGAATAGACCCAACGCTGTACACGTTGATCAAGCATCACATTTACCCTTTACCCTACTATAGTGGGTGTTATGTCTGTGAGTGACCACCCCGTTACCAGAGCATAAAAGGGCTCCGTCACGGTTTATTGTCTGTATCCCTAGTCAGAGGACTTTTTCTTCAAGGTGCCCGAGCATTATTGAAACTTTGAAATCAAAGATGATTACATTCATGTTAGTGTTTCGGGTTTGTTTAACGCGCGATTTCAGCATTGCCGATTATCGCCGTGTTCACTCGCTGAGCAAGTTAAGCTATGGTAGTACTCGCAGCAGCCTGACCAGTAGATAGCCTTCCAGCAGTGTTGACAAACCTTGCACGACAAGGTGTGTAGGACATGGCATTCAAAAGACGGTCTTCGAACTCGATAATAAGGCAAGAAGACGTTGAGCATGCATCCAATGCCAGCTATAGTACAACCTGAGCCTTTCCCACGAGTCTTGACCCATGTCTCGACCAGCACCAGCGCCATCTCTGCGCACGCCGCCCCAGCCAACGCTGCCGTCTGCTCGCCCGACGTTTCGACGCCCGCCACAGCCCCGTATCGCATCGCACACCCGCACGCCAACAACCGCCAAGCCCAAATCTGCAGCCGTCGTCACCGGAAAACCCCTCCGCACCTCAAAGACAACAGAGAAGCTCGTTCTCCTCCCCTCAGCTCCGCAGACAAAGCCACTCCTCGTCTCTCCAGGTACAGGTTACCCCGGTGCACTAGAGGAAGATGTCCTTGGCTACGAGACTGACGCGGGCCCTATCCGCGAGTACAAGAGCGCCGCCGAGCGCATGAGCAAGAGCCAGAGAGAGAAGGCCGGTTACAACCGCATCACAGCCTACTGCCTTGCAGAGGGAGTCAAGATGAAGCTTCTCGCTAGTTTTCTCAAGCGGGAACATAACGTACAACCAAGGTTGTTCGACGAAGCGATGTATGTGGTTAGTGTCATCCTCTTTCCGTTTTGCAGTGTCCGCGTGAGTTTTGTCTGACCATGATGTTCATGTTTAGATGTATCATTTGCCGCTCCTGCCCGGATATTCACCATCTACGACTGTTCGTTCCTCGAGCGCGTTCACGAAGGCACACCTCAGTCGCCTCTCAGAAGCAGAAGAGAATGGTTATCAAGGGTCGTACTTTGCCACCCCCCGCCAACGATCACGTGAAGAGGTTTCGAGACGGGAGGATGACGGCTACGTCACAGAGGGCAGGGCAGGTGGCTATGTCACCGAAGGGAGTCCCATTGTGACAAGGAGAGAAAGAGATGTCTTCGACATACTCATGCTCACCGCAGAGTCTGAGGCCGTGGCGAGAGGTGAGACAGAAGCAAATGCTCGAATCATCGCCGACACTGTGGTGGAGACGGAAGTAGAACCGCACAGCCCTCGAGAGAGAGGGGGGTTTCAAGCACCTACTCTGCACCAAACTTCGCTGCAACAAGACCCTGAACCAGAATCAGACGAACCAATTGCCGAAGTCGTCTTCTTCGCATATGGTGTTGCGGTATTTTATGGCTTTAATGAAGCTCAAGAACGAAACATCATTGACGACCTTGCGAACGCTGGCATTTTCCGTCGTACGATAAAGGAGGGTGACTGGGAGATCGAAGAGTGTCATTTTGCTGTACGTTTTACAAATTACACTGATTCGACGTCCTCTTCAGTAAAGTGGTAACAATGATTCATCCAGGTTGATTCATCCATCGTCCATCCAAGGATATACAATGATTTCTTTAGTATGCCGTTTTTGCTTCCCCTCGGCCCAAGTCTCATCACTACTCCTTAGCTTTCAAGTCCCCATCTCACCTTCTGAAGCTCTCCGTTGCACACGCCCTTGCACAGTCCACCCTACTTGCAATGTATGAGAGCACCGCTTCCCGCGTCCTCTCAGATCCGCTTGCACTCTCTATCCCGCGCCAACTCGCTGAATCTGGCGCGCTCTTCTTGAAGCGCAGGGATGCTCTCCGCTTAACGGGTCGATTATTCAAGCTCCGCCGCGATGTGAACCTCGTGTCGAACGTCCTCGATGTGCCCGAACTCTTCTGGACGGAAGCCAGTCTTGGTGGACTATACGAGAGCGTGAGAGAGTATATGGAGGTCGAAGAGCGTGTCCAGGCATTGAACGAGAAGCTCCTCATCGCGAGTGATTTCGTGCGTGATTCCGTTCCTTACCTTTCGAGGCTGTTCCAGACATTACGTGTGCTAGCTCGACGCGATACACGATCATCTGAATAACAGTGCTATGGAGCGTATAACTTGGATTGTGATATGGTTTGTTTGATTGTGTCTCCTTGTCCGTTTACCGACATCCTTCTTCGTCAGGCTTATCATTTTCGTCATTTTCGTTGAAGTAGTGAGTTTTTCTCTTCTCTTTGCTGTGGCAAGCTCGAACGTTCATTTGTTTGACCAGGGTGAAGTGTTTGCTCGCTACGTTGTGCATCAGCCCGTGCCCAGGGATGGCTCTGGTGTTGGATACGCCGTGGTGAAAGGGTTTGTGCCTCGCGGGGGATTAGTGAGGCTACTCATCAGAGTCCTCGAAGGTGTCAAGGGGTCGTAACCAGGGAGGCCAGTAAGGTGACTAGTTCAATGCAATTTTCGGTGAGTTGACGTACCAGGTGGCTCCTTCATCACCGATGATCCGTTTTCATTTTCTTGTGGGAGCAACGTGACATGTAAGTATTCGTTTCTTGATATCCTCACTCGCCACATGAGTATTCTGTTATTGTACTACACACAGTATAAGTCGATCATAGTGATACTAGGGTAACTAGGGTTACTTGGGTGTGGTTGCGGGATTAGAGGAATATCAGTAGTCAACTTCATCGTAGGAGGTGCCATAATAAAAGGAACTAGAGGGGCCAGGGGCGGCATTATCAACACAACCTCCACCGCCAGCAAACTTCAACAGACGAGAACAGGCTAAAATAACACACGAGTCCAAATCCATGGGCGGTGAACGAGCTTAGACATCCGAAAGAGATGGTGCACGCGCGAACGCATAGCAACCAGTATCAGCAGAGGAGATCTGCATTCCGACGTTGTAATTGCGGCTGAGGGACATGTCATAGGTGACGCATCCTGGAATCGCCCTCCGCAAGGTGTCGTCGGGTTACTCGTCCTGTCAAGCGATGTGGACGAAGTCAAGGTCGCTTACAAAATTGAATTCGGCCCTGCTGAATGGGGTTTTGCCATCCTGGTTGGGCCACCGGTCGTGCAAGAGGAAGCGTCGCTCGCGTACCCCGTACCATGGGATTCATGTGAGATGCGATGAGGGCACAAGATGCCAGCCATGGATCACCATCTCCGTTGGTGCTGGTGCCTGTGTCAGCTGACGCATCTGCACCGACGTCGACATAGTGCCATTGTTCGTCTGGGTGAACAGGAAGACCGATTCACTGGACTTGTTGGCGACGGCCCAGGGATTGTGCATTCACCGTAGCGGCCGTGGCCACTAGCGCAAGAAGGGAGAGCGAAAACATGGGAACGTGATGTGAGCCATGTATTGATGAGGCTCACTCGTGCGTGGGTCAGACAGGAAAGCCGCATCAGGTGAATGGACTCAACGCACATGGTTCGCTGGGGAAATGGATCTTTGCAGCTGCGTGGATTAGTGAAACTCCACGCACCGTACCCATGTCTCTGATCTGATCCCCGTACGACCTACTACAGTCCGTCATATCCAGACCGCAGGCTTTCTTGCACCAGCAATCTCGATATCGTGTTCATGCAGCACCGCCACCGTCGGATTGAAGGCGAGATTATTCTACCTTAGTCAGCAACTACACCAGACACATCTAACCATCATGTACAATGGAATTGGGTTGACGACTCCCCGTGGAAGGTATAGCCTCAATTCGTATTGTGTATGAATACGGATGTCTCATCTTTTCTTTTTACAACCACAGTGGTACGAATGGCTATGTTCAACGAAACATGTCTATCCTCCGGACGCACGAAACCGCCGCTGAGCGTGCTGCAGCGTGGGACGTCGCACCTCCCAAGCACAGGGAGCCCGACGAAGCGATTCTGGAGCACGAACGCAAGCGCAAGGTGGAGGTCAAGTGTTTAGAGTTGCAGTTGAAGCTCGAGGACGATGGGTATGTTCAACTCTTTCTTTTCTCCCTGTTGCTCTTCTTCAACGCCTCGTTGAACAGACTCGAGGAAACGGAGATCGAAGTCAAAGTAGCAGCGCTCCGTGAAGGTCTTTTGGCAGACCTTGCCTCGTTGCCCACCTCTGCCACAAATCTGAAGCCATCCGACACCCATGCGATTGCCGCCGCCAAAAAAAACGAGTTGGACAAGATGGCCCGTGCACTCGGTACTCGCAGAGACTATACCGAGGGTGAGGCTTTTGATCGCGAGAAGCAAGAAGAGAACAAGCGGATACGCCTCGTCCAGCGTGAGGAACGGGACAGGAAACGGGGCGAGGAACGAGCAAAGATGCAGGAACAGCGTCAGCGGTGGGTGGCAGAGAAGCGGGAGCGGGATCGGTTGAGGAGGAGAGAGGAGGATCGGATGAGACGGGAACGTGAAGCGGGTGAGTCGAAGAGAAGGGAGAGGACGCCCCCGCCGCCTGTGCCACCCTATCGAGGGCGGTCAGGGCGTGATGTGTACAGGAGGGCATCCCCCCCGCGCCGTCGCGACGTGGCATATGAGCGAGCACGAACGCGGTCCGCTTCTCCACGTCGTGACCGTGATAGGTTTGATTCTCCGCCTCCGCAGCAAAGACGCAAAAGGAGCATGTCTCCACTTCGTGATGATCGCTCCCCTCCGCCGCGCAGCGAGAATAGCCGAGAGGAGAGGCGAGGACGAGATCGTTCTGTGTCACCGCAACCAACCAGGGGTCACGCGCGCTTGCGCTCCCGCTCGGCGGGATCCTCAATGTCTGTCAGCACCAACCACAGTCGGTCCAGTGGTCGAAGTGATTAAAAAAACATGGGTTTACAATGTTCTGTGGTCAGTGTCCATCTCATGTCCTTGTAAAGCTACAAATGATGTAGGTATCGTTCTCGTGAGATTATATTTTACTGCGGTTGAGTTGATGATGGGGTCATGATGCAGGTAACAACGT
>JBBPJJ010000189.1:0-30285 GCA_038088635.1 Veloboletus limbatus
AGCAAAAGGAATAACTGAACTTTGGGAGAGAGTACAAGCAGAGTGGGAGAAGATAGAGGTGGCAGAATGTCAAACATTGATTGAGAGCATGCCCAGGAGGGTTCAGGAGGTCATCAAAGCCAAAGGAAAATACACTTCATACTAGATTATGATAACCTTTGTACCAGCAACTAAACTGTTGCAATGACATAACTGACTTAAATTGGCAATATCTTCACGGCCATCAGAGTGAGGTCACATGGCCCTGGGGAGTGATTTGTAGCCGAGGGTAAGTACTATATTTCGTGTGACTAAACCTAAGCGAAATTCCCACAGGTGCTTGCAGTGCGCTTCGTGCACTACATCAAGGTTAGTTATTGCAATGGTTTTGTTGGTCAGTGTACATCCTCTACTCTACTCGACGCTATATAAGAAGCAGAGGGTGAGGAGTGCACGGTAGTGATCATTGGATTAGCAACAAACCTTGCTTCCATGAAGTCATTGACTTTGGAGCTATAGATGTCGATGATGTCGTCTACATCCCAGGTTTCACCAATATGGCTAACCCAGCGCCTAGAGCTCTTGGAGGGACGTTCTGGCTCATTGAGGTCTTCCTCGGTGAATACGCAGTTGTACTGCACTGGGGAGAGAGGAGGAGAGGGGGTGGAAGGCACGATGGGTGCTGATGGAGGAAGGGCGACAATCGGTGTCACAGCAGAGATAGATGGAATGGGAGATGACAGAGATGAAGGCGATGAGAAGTTGAGCCATTGGAGGAGCAGAAGAGCTGCATCGATAGACTGGATGGTCTCACTGGACAGGTGAATGTTCAGCTGATGAGCGAACGTGAATGCCTCCTTTGTCTGTGAAAATGCAAGAGGTCCATCCTGGCCTTGGTATTGCTGAGCACTTTTGTGAGTGCTCGCACGTGGATCGACAATGGCGGGAGTTAGGACGGTGGGGACGAGGGGCACAATGGCAGTGGAGGTGAAGTAATCGCTGCTTTGTTCGGAGGAGTCCTTGATGAACTGTAGTGCGTTTCGCTTTTTGCGCTGTTGCTTGCCACCTCGCTTGCCATGCTTTGTCTTTTTCTTCTCAGAGTCGGCACTCTCCCCCTGCTGCTGCTTCTGAGATGGCGCTACAGGGGGGTGCTGCTGTTGACCCTGGAAAGACAGGTTCCTGGGCTTCTGCTTGATGGCAAAGATCTTTTGCGCCTGCTCAAGCACCTTATCTTTTCCTGCCAGATTCTTCAAATCCCATGCTAATGTCACGGAGGTGATGATCTCTTGGACCGTCAGAGGAACAAAGGTTCCCTCGCCATCATGCTTTTGCATAATCACATCCATGGACGGAGGAAGCTTGAAGAGGAGGATCATAGCCTGGATATTATTGGGAATGGGGTTCTTATTAGTTTCTAGGCACATAAAGAGCATTTGAAATTTGGCAAACACTGCTGCCGGATTCTCAGAAGTGGAAATCATACCATCCATCACTGCTTTGAAATTGGTGTAGATCTGGGAAAGACCAGGCTTCCTGTACTCGTTCTTGATGGTCTCTAGGAGAGTAAAAGCATGGGTTTCTCTGATATATTTCTGAAGGAGGGTCAGCGAGAGCGAAAGTCAAATAGCTCTGAGAATCTTGTTGTTTGCTTCCGTCCACTTGATGTAGAAGCTGATGGTTTCGGCATAAACTCCAGTAGCGATGATGGGGCAATTGATAGCCTTGACCCATGATCCACCAGTTGCCAAGATGGTGCTCTCCATTCTCGGCCACCAAGTGCTATAGTTAGCACCAGTGAAGACTGGGATGTTGTAGGTGGAAGAAGACAAAGACATCTAGGGTTAGGACGATTAGTACAATGAAACGTCAAAGGTTCCAGATGGAACGATGACAAGGGTTCACCATAGGTGCTACCTGGTTGCAGTGTGTAATACGCAGCCATCATCTTCATGCCACATCATAAACAACGCTGGCATGTTGGCCTCATCACTGAGCTCATTGTGCATCGTGTGGAACGATGCAGCAAAGGCTCCAGGCAAGTCACTTAGCAGCTCTGGGTGCAGCGAGTGATCACGCTCCCATCACGCTTAGCGAGGTTCATAACCTGTTTGACAACACAGAACACAGAGGCAATTTGGTTACTCACATCATTGATAGTGTTGAGCTGAAACGGTGTTGAGGCAGACAATGATGGTTGTTGTAGAACAAGAGTGTTATTAGAACTCAGACATTGAGTTCAAATCTTATATGGTTGACATGTGATGTACAATTATATAAGCTACTCTAAATAGAAGAAATAGAATAGAAATAGGAGCAAAGGCAGCTGTGTAAGAGCGCGTTCAACACATCTAACCCTATCACTGAACTGCACAGTAAGCCCATTGATATTCGATGGCATGTGATTTGTGACTGGATTCAGGATGGCCACATTGAGTTGTTCTTCATAGATGGCATCAGCAATCCTGCTGATATGTTCACCAAAAACCTGGGGCACATCAAGTTCGAGGAGTTTTGCACAAACCTCGGGATTGTATTATCCCCTCCATAGTTGCCATTTCCACTCATCAGCATACCATGCTTCGAGCAAGGGGGAGTGTTGAACACACTATCTTTTAGCTGCCTTTGCTCCCATTTCTTTATCTCATTTCGTAGTGTAGATTATCTAACGTATTATATAATCAGTACTTCAAACATGTATATAAACTTTGAACTCAACATCTGAGTTCTAATAACATCTTGTTCTTTAACAACCACCATCATCTGCCTCAAGCCATATCAGCTCAACACCATCAACAATGTGAGTAGCCAAATCACCTCCGCATTCTGAGTTGTCAAACAACAATTACCCCTGTCATGTTGCCTGTTACGGTCAGCCTGGATAGGGATGAACGTAGCCTCATAAGACAAGGTCGTCAAGATGGGTCTAGGGATTTGCTTTGGACTATCGGCAACTAGGATTCGCCAAGTAGGTGACAAGGACAAGGACTGCCTTGGGATATCGGCAGGAGCTTTAGCAGGAGAGGGCTCGTCCACTTAATAGTAGGACAAGGACTAGGAAGACCAGGGATAACCGCAAAGGCGGGATTGCAAGGTCTGGGAATACACAAGGTATCACGAGGAGGTCTAAGCTAGGGTGTGAGGAAATGAAGGCGAGGGTTTATATATCCAAGCCATGGAATACGAAGGAACTTTGTGGAATGTCTATGAGTAAGCATAGAAGGCAAAAGAATGTTATGGAATGAAGTGAAGGCCAATAGTGAAAGAGGAGCGCTTGGTCAGTGCAATAGAAACTGATGGAATCCTATGGAAGGATTGGTAATACAGATGTGTCATGTGACACTAAATAAAGACACGAGATGAAGACGAGGCAAGAAGGGGATAGAAAAGGGATGAAATGTAACATTACCCCTGGTTTAGCCAGCAAGTCCACAACACAGCTACATTGGAGAGTTATAACCTGATCCGTCCATGTTGTAATATCCTTCCTCAGGAATGACATCATCTCCACAAGGAGGAGAGGGTGGCCTAGAGTCCCGACGAGGGTGAGGAGTACGTCGAGTTGGATACATACAATGTGTATAGAAGGCAATGGATGGCAGGGTAGGAATCATCCGAGGTGTGAGTGAATGACAAGATCCAGAGGACGAAGAGGATGAGGAGGGAATGAGTGAAGGAGGGGAACGTCGACAATTCATATGTTCAGGGCAACCACGTTGAGGGTGTCCAGGAGCCCATTGAAGGCAGATGGGACATTGATACAGGTTGCAATCTGGTCGGGTATGGCCAAGACATTGGCAGACAAAACATGCTTCATCATAGCAAGGATGATATGGGGGAA
Source organism: Veloboletus limbatus (assembly GCA_038088635.1). NCBI lineage: Eukaryota > Fungi > Basidiomycota > Agaricomycetes > Boletales > Boletaceae > Veloboletus > Veloboletus limbatus. The sequence continues at coordinate 3,818 of JBBPJJ010000189.1, forward strand.
GAGAGGCAAAACCTTCGTCACCTCCCCACCAAGAGTTTACATGTTCTAATTCTTCTAGCTCTGCAAGAGTGAGGGGGGAGGCTAGAGATGAAGATATTGAGGTAGATGGTGGGGGTATGGCATGTGGGATTTGATGAAGCTGTTGGAGATAGTAAGCGACGTCATCAATGAATTCAGGGAACCTGACTTGATGCATCAACTGTAAAAGATCCTTCTCCAAGGTCAACTGGAGACTTCGGATGCATCGTGAATGATGAGCAAACTGGGGAGAGGTAATGGTTGGGTGGACCGTTGTCAAGGTTAACCGGGAAATGGAAAGGAAAAGGCGGAGTAGGTAAAGGAAGGGGGAGTTATCATCAATGTGAGAATCTATAGTACGACTGAGAGAGATGTCATGAAGTTGAGAAATCAAGTGTTGTAAGGAATCACAATCTAAAAGGGTTTCTCGGAGAGGATGTGCAAACATAGGAATAGCAACAGAAGGAATAGAAGGAAGTGGGCCAAGGGAGAGGAAGGAAACTTCAGTAGGGAGATCAGGATAGTCTATCAATCGATTAGCAAGAGTGTTACGTGTGGGCTTGGGTAAGCTCGCACATAGCCCTGGTGAGGTCTAGGACAAGGGAGTCCTTGGCCGATGCCGTCGATGGTGTACGCGGAGACATAGGCTGCACATGTATAGTGCCAGCCAAAGGAGTCATATACCGGGTCAAGCGCGGAATCAGCAAAGGAAGCTAGGATTGCAAAGGAGTACAAGGACTAGGGGTAGATCTAGGGTCTAGGGTCTAGGATCTAGGGGAAGTCCAGGGAGATCAAGAATAGAGAACATGGTACGTGCTACTAGGATTTATATAGCGTAAGGTAATGGGCACGGACCATGTCAAGAAAGGAGAAAGAGAACAGCACCAGTCAAGGGCTGTGTGGAATGAGGACAGCACCGGTCATGGGCTGTGTGAAGGAAGGTCATAGAATACGAGGGAAACGGAGAGAAGAGACTAAAGAAGGAAAGCACAGGAAGTAGGCTGTGCGAGAAGAGAAGCCAAGGCTATGCGTGTGGGAGCATAGGGCTAAGGGTATTCTAAGAAAGGAAGAGAAGGTCAAAGAAGCGAAGAGAAAAGGAGGTGGACTCAATGATGAGTCAGAGACAGGGGCAATGACTCATGTTGAGTGAGTCAATGGGGGCTGGGAAGGCGAGGACGGTATTGGAAGGCTCGGGTTAGGCCGAGGAAATGCACGAGGAGGGAACGAGGTGTGCATGAGGCGGAGATCTGGAGACGGGGATCTAGGAATGACCATGAGGTCCGAGGGAACAGGGAAGGACCATGGGTATGGTCTGGACACGAGGACAAGGGAAGGACCAAGGATAAGGTCCGGAGCAGAGATAAGGATGACTCAGGCAAGCACGAGGGGAACTCGTGATGCAAGGTTATGGAAAGAAGCCGCAGCAAGGCGATGCTGGAATGGAAGCTGCAGCAAGGCGATGCTAAAGGGAAGCCTTGAGGTGAGCACGTGATGATCACGAGGTGTGCTTAAGGAACAAGTCGGAATGAGCAGAGGAAGGTTGTACTCAGCGGGTACAATACAAGGAGTGCGAGGAGGATCCAAAGGAGTATGCCGAGGGCGATGTTGTAGACCGAAGTTAGGGGTTCCCGCAAAAGGACTAAGAATAGGGGAAATCGTAACAAAGAGTACAAGTTGGGAAAGCAAGTCCCCATCCTGGTTCAGCAACAGTAGACTGATCATCATTGTCAGCAGGATCAATGAGATGAGAGGGTGGTTGAGTAAGATTGGTTGACATGTCGTATAGTGGTGACGGTGGAGTGGATGGAAGGAGGGAAGACGGAGGGGTGTCGTTTCTTATAGTCAAGGAGAGCAGATTGTGAATGTTTTAAATTCTGCTCAGGTACCCTGGAATCATCTTCCGGCGGGTATCCCTTCCATTGGATTAGGAAGGAACAGGAGGATGGGGTTCCACAATGTCGTAAAATCTTTTCAATTTCATATTCTTCTTCTCCACCAGTAGGGGAAGTTCGGTCCATGTATGCTATTTTCACGATAGGGCAATAAGAGAGATGTATGGAAGACTGGATGGATTTTCCACATTTTGGGGAGATGGAGGCAATAAATAATGGCTGACAGAACTTCCGTGATGGTGAAGGGACCTGTTACGTTTTCCCCTATTCTTACTCCTTTTACGGGAACCCCTAACTTCGGTCTACAACGTCGCCCTCGGCATACTCCTTTGGATCCTCCTCGCGCTCCTCGTGCTGTACCCACTAAGTACAGCTTTCCTCCGCTCCTTCCGACTCGTTCCTTAAGCATGCCTCGTGTTCATCACACGCTCACCTCGAGACTTCCCTTTAGCATCGCCTTGCTGTGGCTTCCATTCCAGCACCGCCTTGCTGTGGCTTCCTTTCACAGCCTCACACCACGAGTTCCCCTCGTGCTTACTCGAGTCATCCTTATTCCCGCTCCAGACCTTATCCTCGGTCCTTCCCTTGTCCTCGTGTCCGGACCATACCCGTGGTCCTTCCCTTGTCCTCGTGTCCGGACCATACCCGTGGTCCTTCCCCGTTCCCTCGGACCTCATGGTCACTCCTAGATCCCTGTCTCTCAACCTCCGCCTCATGCACGCCTCGTTCCCTCCTCGTGCATTCCCTCGGCCTAACCCGAGCCCTCCTATACTGCCCTCGCCTTTCCGGCTTCCATTGACTCACTCAACATGAGTCATCGCCCCTGTCTCTGACTCATCATTGAGTCCGCTTCCTTTTCCTTTCGCTTCTTTGATCTCTCCTTCCTTTCATAGAATACCCTTCGCACTATGCTCTCACGCATAGCCTTGGCTTCTCTTCTCGCACAGCCTACTTCCTGTGCTTTCCTTTCTTAGTCTCTTCTCTCTGATTCCTTCGTATTCTATGACCTTCCTTTACACAGCCCATGACCGGTGCTGTCCTCATTCCACACAGCCCTTGACTGATGCTGTTCTCTTTCTCCTTTCTTGACATGGTCCGTGCCCCTTACCTTACGCTATATAAACCCTAGTAGCACGTACCATGTCCTCTATTCTTGATCTCCCTGGACATACCCCTAGTCCCTAGGTTTACTCCTAGTCCTACCCTTGTATCCCAGTCCTAGATCTATCCCTTGCAATCCCAGCTTCCTTCGCTGATTCCGTGCTCGACCCGGTATACGATCTCTTGGCTGACACTATCCGTGGGCAGCTTACGTCTCCGCGTACACCATCGACGGCATCGGCCAAGGATCCCCTTGTCCTAGCACTCACCAGGGCTACGTGCGAGCTTACCCAAGCCCACACGTAACAGGACCTTCTCGCTTAGGGGAGAATTTGGGGTTGTCGTTGCGTCATTTAAGGTTCTTCACTTCTAACCAGACTCTGTCTCCTTTGGTGAACGGTGTAAATGTTCATCAAGTTCGCAAAGCCATGACCTGTCAGGCAAGTTCATGAGCAGCAAGGGCCTCGTTTCATGCAGCGATAAGGGTTTTGAAACAGGTCTCGACAGCGGGGATAGAAGACTCGGCCATTACTGAGGGAACTTTCCACCCAGATCTCAAGAGAGCCAAAGTGCCATTTGAGCTTATACATTCAGACGTTAAGTCCTTCCCCATTGTATCTTACCATAAGTACAAGTACGTCATTACCTTCTTCAACGACTATACGTCATATGGATGGAGCACATTATTGCGCACCAAGGATAATGCCTTATAGGCAACCAAGCACTTTTTAGTGATAGTATCCACCCAATTTGATGCCACTGTCAAAGGATGGATGTCTGATGCAGGGGGAGAGTACAAGTCCAAAGCTTTCAATGAGATGCTTGCCTCTCAGGGGATACGCATCTACCAGAGTGCCTCACATGTTCCCAAACAGAATGGTCACGCTGAGCACTTTATGCGCACCATTATGGACAAGTTGGAATCGATGTGCCTTGACTGCTGCGCACCCGAATCTTGGTGGGAATTCAGTTGGAGCCACGCTGTCCACATATACAACAGAACGCCATTGCACAGACATAACTGGCACACTCCGTTTGAGATTCTCAATGGGGAGGCTCCCAATATTGGCCATCTCCACGTCTTTGGTTGCGAAGCATATGCCCACATCCCTTCAGACGTTCACACCAATAAGCTAGCCCCTAAATCAGAACCAATGGTGTATCTAGGCGTTGCACCTGGTAATGAATGGAACTATCTATTGATGCACCGTCCCCAAAATGTTATTTTCACTTCAGCACAAGCACTCTTTAATGAGCAGCTGTTTTCGTTATGTACGAAACCCTCACGTCCATGGACATAGGCCGTCCCTGAGCAACAGGTCGAGATTCCACTCCCTGATATGCCAGATGACCTTGATAACTTCCACCCTTGTCCGGACTCTTCCGAACCACTCCATGCACCTCCACCACATACTCCTTCACCAGTTGTACCACCCTCGCCTCCTATGCAACCCAAAAAGGGCAAAGCCCCTGAACGCTGCCCTCCGCCTGCACCACCTGCTGTCCCTCCTGCTCTCCGTTGCTCTATGCACAAACGGTGTGTACCTCACTGCCCAGGAAACATCTATAGGGATGATCGTCATCCTGTTGATCAGAAAAAAAATGCAGAGCGTACTTGGCACGATTTGGACTGTGCTGGTGCACCTCCTTGACAAGAAGTTCCTGGGACTTTTCCTGATGAGCACCTTCCTGACATTCCCCTCCTGGAAAAATGTCGATCTCTCCGAAGAGGAGATTGAGCACATCACCAGGGAAGGGAGAGGAGCGCTCACTTCTTATCTCTTGGGGAAAGCGATTTGGCTAGATGCTGCAGATCATTCTAAGCCTATACGCAATTGGACTTTCAAGGATATCCACAAACTGCCACCCATGCAGCAACAGAAGTGGAAAACTGCTTGTTGTGAGAAACTCGAGGTCCTTACCAAATGAGAAGTTTTCGAACTGGTTGATCATCCTAATCAACGAGTCCATGAAAGAACTCAGCTTTGAAAGGATTAAATCTGATCCCAGCATCTTTCTCTATAAGAGAAAAGGCTCTCTTACGGTTGTAGCCATAATCTATGTAGATGATGCCGTTTTCTGTGGTCCCTCAAAGGCGATTGTTAATGAGGTTAAAGCACACTTCATGCGCAAATGGAAATGTCACAATCTTGGAGAAGCCAAAGAGTTCTTGCACATGAACATCAAACACTCTGATCATAAGATCTTTATTGATCAAAAAGAATATTTACAAAAGATCGTTGAGCAATTTGATCTGCAGAACGCCAAAGCAATGCAGACTCCCTTACCTCAAGGATATTACCCCCTCAAAAACGAAGCGCCTATCGATTCCAAACTTTGTCAGAAGTTCCAAACCGTCATTGGTTCCTTGATTTACATCATGATCAGAACTTGACCCGATATTGCCTATACTGTCACTACCATGGCACGTGACTCGGCCAACCCAACCGAGGAACACTTATCAAAAGTGCTGTATATCTGCCGCTACCTCTTGGAAACACCGAAAGCAGCCTTATGTTTTGATGGCACCAAAAATGAGGGCATTATCGCCTATACTGATGCGGATTGGGCATCCGACCCAAATACATGCAAGTTCCAAACCGGCTGGTTCCTAAAACTAGCTGGATGTACTTTTAGCTGGCGATCTCGCCTGCAGCCTACCGTGGTGCATTCTTCTACTGAAGCTGAGTACATGTCCTTATTAGACTGTGGTAGACAAGCCTTCTGGATTAGGCAACTTCTACGAGAACTGGGATACAACATGAATGCTATCCCTATTTGTGGTGATAATCAAGGATCCATCTTTATGGCATCTAATCCTATCACTGAACTACACAGTAAGCCCATTGACATTCAATGGCACATGATTCATGACCGGATTCAGAATGGCCACATTGAGCTGTTCTTCATAGATGGCGTCAGCAACCCTGCTGATATGTTCACCAAAAACCTGGGGCACATCAAGTTTGAGGAATTCCGCACTAATCTTGGGATCGTTTTATCCCCTCCATAGTTGCTATTCTGCTCTACAGCCTATCATGCTTTGAGCGAGGAGGAGTGTTGAACACGCTGTTACACAGCTGCCTTCGCTCCTATTTCTATTCTATTTCTTTACTTAGAGTAGCTTATATAATCGTACATCACATGTCACTATATAAGATTCAAACAATGTCTGAGTTCTAATAATACTCTTGTTCTTCGACAACCATCATTGTTTGCCTCAACACTGCAACCGCTCCACCACTACTAATGTAAGTGACCAGTAAATAGCTTCTGCATAGTTTGTTGTCAAACAGCAACTGGGGCCTTAACTATGGAAAAGTGATAGTTTGCTGATGTCTATGTACAATGCACTGAACTGGAAATCTTCACCCTCCCCTATTTGATTGTCATCATCAAAGTGGTTATGAGCCAAACTTCTGTGAGTTTGGACAAAGCTTGCAGATCTAGTAGGGACTTGTTGATTAGTGCCTCGTGTGTGATTTTTCTGGGCTATCAGCAAATTCAGCCAGTCAAGGTTCAGAGTCTGCCTGTATGTGTATTTTCAAAGTAATGGCCTATTGTTATGAAAACTGCTGTAAATATGTTTACACAACCAACCCAAACATCACAGGCGGAAATGTGTTGCCCAAAATGTTCACAAACCTTATTCGATTGTGCATGGGGGGGTGTAAGCAAAAATGAACCTCTCAGTCTCGGTGGCATTGTAATGCTGTGGGCTACATCATGATTGCTTGGCATTTATCCCTGCCTTTTGGCAGACAGGACAAGGAGGCGGAGAAAATGACAGTTCGCTCGCGATTGATGAAACCTGTCCGCTAAGGATAGTGGTGAATATGTGACGAGGTGCGCCACGACGGTTCACGACAAAATAAGGACACGGTATCCCAGGTGGAGAATCATGCACTTCGCTTCATCTCTCTGGTAGAAAGATATTAGAGTCGCGTTTCGGATCTGCGGTGGAGACGGAGGGTACTGGAATGTTTCAAATGGGTGCGGACTCATGCGAAACGCTAAAATATGGAGCGAGATGTCAAGAGGACGCTGAACGACTCGTAAAGGAGCGTGCGTGACGCTAATCTCACGCCTTTGACGACTTGGTGGGATCAGGTACGACGTTAACCGACCAGCAGTCAACCCTGCGAGGATCACGATGTCCCCCATGGAAGCACCTCCTTCCACGAACGGACATGCCTACTGCGACCGCGAAGCGTCAGCGGTCAGACACCCGAAGTTCTAGAACTGGGGGGTGATAGAGAGGATTCTAGAGTCGTGCGAGATCTCCATGGGATCAAAGAAGCACGCTCCTACAGCAGATGGGAATTATCATCCTCATGTGCGATCGGACGGCTCCGCCGCCGCAGGACATTGGCATGTCCGAGTCGGTCGACAACCACATGTCTTGGCAACACGCACGCTCCCCCGACATGCCTCAGAGGACGGGACGCCCGAAGGATGGGTATTTCGTTCGACAAGTCAGGGGATGGAGCGCCTGGGAACCATCATGACTGATCACCACCGCGTGTTGCAGTATGCGACACGTTCCGAAACGAATTCTCCCGTCTACTGATCGTGTGTGTGTGTGTACGGCGGGCGGCTCAATGAACTTTTCGATGCGCAGTTGCAGTTTTGCAAATTGCCGCGTCTTCTTTTTTCTTTGTCGCTCGCTTCAACTTGTTTCCTTGCAGGTCGCCGCTCTGTGCGTCCAGACGACCGTATCTGGGGGAGTTTCTTTTATATGTAATACAAGGTGAACAGCGACGAGTTTCCCCGACTATATGTTAGACGGAGGAATGATTGATTTGCGCAGGAATAGCACAATTTGATCCTGTTCATCCAAAGACAGTGTGAGATCTTACAAGAGACGAACTTCATCATGTTGTACGTATCCGTGCACATTCTTAGCACTTCTTCCCCCCTACCGATTTAGCGCACTCACCGTAGGGAAGCAAAAGCCACCGCGAGCGTTCACACTCACTTTCCTAGCACTGCGGAAGACGAGTGGGACGATGCCGCCAGCTTCTCCTCGGCCGGGGATCCTTGACAGCATGGGGACTTGCGCGTAGACGCCATGCATCGCGCCTGGGGACCAGACCACGGTGTTGGCGCGTGTGTAAACCTTTCCTTCTTCCCTTCTTTTTACATGGACTATGCCCTTTGCCGCGGGGATATTTGGAGCCACGCATGAGATCAAGTTCCTCCGCTTGCGCGATTCCCCGTCGCCGTGTTTTCCAACCGTCGCCGCGCCACGGGTTCCCAAGTCCGTCACCTTGTACGGGCACAGTTGGCCGGGTCGGTTATCGCGCCTACCGCAGGTCACGTCGCGAGGCGTGATTGGAGAACGGCGATCAAGGAAGAGGGGACCGTTGTGATACGTGCTCGGACCGTGTGGTCATAGTGATAAGCGTGGACGCCAGGATGCTTCGGCGCTGTCACCGACGCGGTACTGTCACGTCCGAATCGACGGGGCGGCGTAGTAAGCCTAAAGTCTATGTGAATGGGGTTCAGCTGAACTCAAATAGCAGTCACGCTCGCACTTGCCCACAGACTGTGCACTCAAAATAAGTCGAGATCACCGTGGCGCACGACCTCGCGTGTCCTTGAATTGAATTAGACAAATCTGATCGATGCTTGCGTCAGCACGTCTCAACTCCGTTGTCTAGGCCCAAGGAGAATCAAAAGTTCCAAGACGACAAAAAGGTATCATCTCATGACTAGAAAAATGTATGTAGTACAGAATGCGCAGGGTATAGGTGCAGGATTAAGGGAAGCGTTTTAGATACAGTGGCGTCTACGCTGTTGCCAGGTGCGAGGGGATCAACCAATGTACAGCATCATTTCTATAGTTTGGAGATTGCGGGTTGCATTTTGTTGAGATACGCCGACGCCACGACACTTCCAGTGAGTTTGTTAATAACCTGGATTCGGGATCACGATCGTTCATAGACGTCATACGAGTCTCAGGGTCGCTCACCTCGCATCGAGCACTCATAATGCGACCACCCATGGCTATAGAGGTACTGACAATTCGAAGACATGACCCTCTGCCCATCCATCAAGTTACCTGTGCACACTCCAATCAGAACGGACGAAGAACTTACGCAGGAGCAGGCGAGTGAAAAACGACATTCATCGCTTGAGTGACGCCGACACCGTTGATGTTCAGGATCAAACCCAGTGCAACAAGCGGTGTACTACAGCAATTGTCGATCAAGAATGCGAGACATCCGCCATGCAGCATCCCTGCGCCGTTGAGCATACCTGGCGTGGACACTGTCAGATGACGCTCTCCTAGCGGTCGACAAGGGAAAACCACCTACTTTTGTTGACGACCACTTCCGCAGTCGTGATAGCCTCCATTCGGCCCTGCTTCTCTTTGCAGTCATGGGCACTGATGTCAACAAACTTGACGGCTTTCGCGACGTGGTGACCGAAACATTGTTCGTCGCCGGCACCGTAAGTAATGAAGGTGTTCAGGATGAGCTGCTTGACATGAGGCGAGACATTGCCATGTATCTGTGATGCATCCCCGCAGTTGGAGAGGGAAGCGGGATCAACCCAAGCTTTCCGCGCAGATTTTGGGGTGCCATCGTAGATGACGGAGGTGGTAGATGAGGAACGGGTGGGGGTATATGGCTCGTAAGCATGAGAGGCAGCACTGGCGTAGGCAGAAGAGGTGTTTGAAGGCATGGCGATCGGGGTGCAGGGAAGGAATGGATATCGGGTTGGGGTAAAGGGATGCGATGATATTTATGCGGAAACGGAAGAAAACGAAATGGAAAATAAGCTGGAATGAGCCGCTTGGGTAAAATAAAGGCGAATTATCGTGAGTAGCAGGGTGCTTCAACTGCCATACTTCTTGATGCGGGTGTCGCGTCAGGCTTCCCGTGCCAGATCCGAATAGATCCAGGTGCGAAAGGGGGTTTCTATGTGGTCGGGTCAAATGAATTGGGGATAGACGGTATCCTCGCCCTGGCCGACAAGACAGCATTCCTGAGGAGTCGCCATTGCGACCTTCAACGAGCGTCGTCGCGAGCCCGCAAGGTGAGAATCAGAAAAATGTGTCACGGTGCCCATAGTCATGCCGCATCAACAAGACTGGCCTGAATTAGGATGCAGGAGATTTGCCGAGATGTTCCCAAGGTGGCCAGCAGTGGCATGTCGTGCACCTCATGAAAATCTGGCGGAGCAGTTGGACGAGGGAAGTCTGGCTGAAGGCGTACACGTAATGCCCGATGTATACTTCCCAAGCAAAGGAATGACAGCCCCACGCTGACCGCCCAGAAGGCTCATTGATTACCAGGCGGTTCAGGTTCTCGCGCGACGTCCATGGACATTAAGAATTCGAATATGTTGACGCGTCGGAGAACCCATTGGAGCGACATTGTGGCATGTCGAGCAAGAACAGAGCTCAAAGATCTCAGGTTCCCCTGGCTGCGATGTACGGGCATTCAAATAGCGACTCATACTGGCCTCACACCCAGACCAGCACCAACAATGTGAACCGACTATATTTGCAGTCACATCACATTATACCCTCAGGAACGTACCGGAATAGATAACTGCGAGGGAAATGGTCGACATTCACCGTCACGAGATCAGAGAGCGTGGACTGGCTTTGGTGCGAATAACCACGCGTGATCGACGCAGAATGTGGGGAGGGTTGGTGCTCGAAGTCGGGACAACGACATCAGACGCGGTGACATGACCCCGGGGGCATTACATGGAGACTCACGATGTGGAGACTGAGGGATGTGCCAGCGATGCAACAGAGCTTGTGCGATAGCTCGATAGACTACACATGTGAGTACACATCGTCCCGGAGCGTGCGGAGAGCCGCAGCATTACTGAGCGGAAGTTTGCGAGGCAATCTCGGTTATCGCCTTCATTCATCCATGGCCGGGGAACCACTTGTTGCTTACTTAATTTGCCCAAGTTGACAAATTAAACTAATTAAATAATTATTTGGTTTTCGACGTCGACGCGTACGCTCGCATCGAGTTGAAGTTTTGCGGACAACCACCACGACATGGAGACCTCCTTTGCATTGACTGGGAAAGGCTATGTGATCATCGCAGCGGACACGACCGCCGCCCGATCCATCGTCAAAATGAAGGACGACCAGGATAAAATCAAAGACCTGAGCTCACATTTACTCATGGCGTACTCTGGCGAACCAGGTCAGTCGCATACGTGCTCCATCGCTATTTTTCCGACAACTTTTTAGGCGATACGATTCAGTTTGCAGAGTTTGTCGAACGTAACATTCGCTTGTACCAAATTCGCAACCTCTACCCTCTTCGTCCATCTGCTGCCGTTTCGTGGATCCGTCGTTCGCTTGCAGAATCTCTCCGATCCAGAAACCCCTATTCAGTTAACCTGCTCATCGGTGGATATGACCTCGCAGACCACAAACCAACCCTTTACTGGATAGATTACCTTGGAACAGTAGTCGAGGTGCCCTTTGCGGCGCATGGATATGGGAGTTACTTTGGATTGAGTTTGCTAGATAGGTGAGCCGCATCGACACTCGAAGACCTCGAGAAATGTCTTACCGAGGAGTCATCCCCAGATATCACAATCCGGATGCAACACTCGAGGAGGGCTTGGCTACACTCAGACGTTGCATCAATGAGGTCTCAAAGCGATTAGTAGTCAGTCCGGAAAAGTACAAAGTCAAGGTAGTCGACAGAGACGGCATTCGGGAGGTCGAGCTGTGAGGTCGCGTCAATCATGTAATCCAGTTTTACTCTCCCGACCCGAACTTTCAATCTGGGATGTGAGTCTCATCCTTTTCGCATGACCCGTGCGACCACCTCCGCCGATCTGCACCTCACAACCTCATATCGAGTTTCTCTATATCCGATCCGTGATCCTCAAATACTCTCTGAATAAGCATCCGCTAGTCGCACCGACCCCAATCGTGCCATTCTTCCTTGACAATACATTCCGACAACCACCTGTGCATTCAAAATCGTAGCTTGGCCGAATACAGGCCGGGAATATCCCGCATCAACGGAGGAAATAGACCCTGATGTTTTTTGCCGGACGTTTCGCCATACTGAGAATTGCTTGAAGAGGCAAGAAGCTACCGGGGCACGATCTTGTTATTGCATAATTATTATTCTGATGAGGACGAGAGACACGAAGTGGGAATATGGTGTACATACAGCGGTGAAGAAGTGGTGGTCAGGGTCAAACGCGTCTAGACTTTGGGGGTGTGAGGGTCGATGGCATCTTCGATATCGAATACAACGTTCGTGCCTGTCGAGCCACGCAACGGGGGAGATAACACATGGAGGTGGAGACGCTCACCTGAATGCTTGGAGCCCTTGTTCGAGGACCCTTGAATACGAGTGCATCCGCAGTCGGATGTGTTTCAGCCGCACGCCGAGGTCGCCATGCGCTTCATGTCCCCTCTGCAACATGTGCAAGTTGGCAGCACTTTATCAGGGCATCACAGAGGTGGCGGAAGACGCCGCGTTGTGCCTTTCCTGTAAGGTCGACCGCCATGGAAACGGGTGCGATAGTCGACAGGGTTGCTTTTGAGAAGAAACCAAGATACTTATGTGTAGAGGTAGTCTGTCCCGACGTCGCGAAACAGCCGGCGACAGATCGCTGGGTACGGGTTCTGTCGAGGGCCATCCGGAGCATAACGGCGACAATCCCGTGGCGAACGACATGCCAGCAAGCAGCGTCCAAAGTCGAGGTCACTCTCATGCTATCATGTCGAAAACAAGATCGCAGCCGGAAGCTGGGAATTGTTGTTCTGTGAGAAAATGATCGAGTAGACCCAACTTGTCCCCCGAACCTGACATCAGAGTCGGAAGACTGGCAGTGACTCATACTCGTTACGGTTTCACCCGTTCTATCGTTCATAGTACGAGCACTACTCACGGTGATTGTGAGCTCAGCAGTGACAAACACCCGTCAGGTTAGAAGTCTTACAGTAAAGCACTGTTCTGTGTATCCGTGACGGTGGTCTGCTATGACGCATGATAAGGCATGTCGCGGCCTCACCTCATCCATACCTCGTCAAATTTGTCTACGACATCCCATCAACACAATGGAACCATACTTGTCATGATTATGACGGGTTTAACCGCACACATAAGAAACACGCAGATGACACGTGTCTAATCATCACTTTCCACCTGATTCAGGAGTAAGACACCATTCCTGGATGAGACCACAGACAGTCACGCGTACCGTGTTCGCCAACTTGCCCCTCGCCCGCGTCGCAGCCGCTCGGGTCGAACTCCGGCCAGCAGGTGCAAACGACAACATCTGCTGCGATGAACCTTTTGCCTTCGAGGTCGTCGTCTTCTTCGCCGGTGCCTTCTTGACAGTCGATTGGCTAAGAGAGGTACGAAGCACACATATCAGTCGAGTGTCCAGCACGATAGGTAACGTGGATCACCTCAACACCGCAGCCCTGCTCGTCTTCTTCGTCGGAGCTGGTGCAGGCTCATCTTCCTCGTCCTCCTCACCAAGTTCTATGACTTCTTCCGATTCGCTCGCAACAGCCTTCTTCCCCCTCCCCTTCGCGGGTGCCTTCTTTGCAGGTGCTTTGGTGGCGGTGGTCATCTTCTTCGAAGTAGTAGCCTTCTTTTTGGGAGGCGGCACTTCGTCTGATTGCGCTTCAGAATCCGATCCAGCCGCATCAACGTCCATCATCATCGAATCGTCGGAGGCGCCATCACCCGAGTCTTCGGCTCGAGCTTTGCCTTTACCCTGATAAATAAACGATAGTGTGAGTCCTGGAAGAGATATAGGAGACAGTGCAGATAAACCTTGGATTTTGCGCTCTGTCCTGTCCTGGCTTGTCCCACGTACTCCTGGTCATGCTGCTCTCTGACCTTGTTAACCTATGAAACCTTGAGTGGCAGAGTTTATCAGACAGAATATGTGTGGATGACAAACAGCATCATCGAGGTCCGCCTCGTCCAATTCCCCATTCGCTTGTACACCTTTCACGAGCGCTCTCAATGTGGTCGATACATGACTAGAACAATTTATGAGTAATCCAAGACGAACAAGCACGACCCACTTTGATATCGCATGCGAATCATCCTTTTCGACAAATATTTGTATCGCATCCGACATACCAGCCTCGCCAAGCAGCTGCAGTTCTTGTGCCGCCAAATACTCCTTGACGAGTGTATGCACCCGCACTTTGGAGAGCTTTTCGGAAATGGAGAGTTCCGGATCATCGATACTAAGCTCGGGGTGGTCGATCGTGACTTTAGCAGACCGTGTTATTTTCTTGGCGCGGTGAAAGACGAGGACATCACGTGGGTTCGCGATGCGTCCTTGGAATTCTTGACCAAAACGGATGGGATTAGACATTTCACTGACACCCGTCGTGTCCACCTGCGTACGTTAGACAGGCACAGCACAAGAGTGTTCGGAAGAACCTTTAATCGAACAAGTGGCAGCATGCGCGGTAGCTCCTCCTCTCCATCCTCGGCAGCCCTCCTGTTTCGATCGTCCCATAGTCGGTTGGCCTGTTCGATCAGCGCATTCACCTGTGGTGATCGATGCAGTCAGAGTGGTTGTCCAAGATCAAAGTAAAACTGGTTCACTCGAGATTTTAAAAATTTGGACACAGCGATCTGATCGTTCATATCGAAACCCTCCTCCTCGGAGGCCTCGCTGAGGACAAGGTCTTCCAGTACAAACGGTCGGGCTGTTCGAAGAGGTATAGGCTTCAACTGGAACTCCTTCCCCTGTATTTCCACCAACGCAACGTGTCTGAAAGGGATATAATGCGCAGTCTGAGGATGGAGCGTTGTCAGCACACGGTGTACCATACTCACTTTTCGATCGATTCGCCGTCAGCGAGGGACGTGGCGATCGAAGACCCAGGTTGCGTGATATAATAGTTTTTCCCGGCGACCGACTCTGGTACGATGCGACAGTCGTGCTCGTGGCCCCAGACAACTAAGTCCACACTGTCATCAAACATGCCTTCAGGAACTGACTCCTGGGGACCGTGTCGTACGCTGCCACGAGAACGAAGCTGATGAGAAGATCTTTACAACAAGTTTCGATGCTAGCGTTCATCGTACCGATTTTGGTGAAGGAGCAATATATTGAACCACTCGTTCTTATTTCGAGGCATGTACATACGGACGCGGTTGCTCCGCAGCTCGAAATGCATGCGTTGGTCCTTGACGTTGCCCACGCCATACAGGCCAAGAAAAGTGTCACCTTTACAAAGCAGAACAGGTCTGATTGCAATGCCGGTCTGCTGTGCGTCAGCGTTGGAGATGGGCAGATCGTATTTCCCCATATAATTCAGAAGACCCGACACAGAGAGGACATCAAGAGCACATAGTGCGCCTTCCTAGAACACGGTGTGAACAGCATGGAGTAAAACCTGAAATGACACTCACCGGGCCAGCACCTTGTGGATCATCGTGGTTGCCATGGATCGAGAACACGGGGATACCAACGTTTAAATTGGAGTCCTCGTAATTTATTGCTGGGAAACTAGGCATGCGTAAGCGTCTGGAAGAGCGTAAGGACGGCTTATGTGACGTACTTGTAACCTTCTGCCTTGCCCTCGTTTGGATCGCTCAGGAGTTCGAGTTGAACTGGCTTGTCGCTCAACGTGTATTCGCGTAGGAGAGCGATCACTTGATAGAGGCAATCTCTAGATGGTCTATTCTCATGGAACAAGTCACCGGCGAGGAGAATAAAGTCAACCTAGTTCAGTTGTGTCAGCATTATTGCTATCAAAGGCTGAATTTGGCGTGGGTGGCTTGGCACACTATCCAATTGGCGAAGCTGAACTCACGTTGTGCTTGACTGCCAACTGCAGGATTTCCTTGAACGTATTGATAGAATCTTGGCCACGAATTGGATCTCGCTCAAGGTAACCAATGTGGTTATCCGTCGCCAGTAGTATTCTTATTGTGTTGTCCGGTTCTTTGATACATCTAACGTTTCATGCTGAATCTAAACAGGGTAAAATAGCACTTGCCAATGTTCCGAATGGTGGGTGGTGGAGGCACCGAGCCTCGGCCATCGTCTGACATGGCTCAAAGCCAACCTGCCAGTCAAACTAAAAGAATTAGCAATGTCTAAGACGACGGCGATTAAAGTTAGGGTGCCAGTCAAAGCGCGACGCGCGTGCGTTAAGAGAGGCTATGGCTCACGTGAGCGACTCCACACAGCAAAACTTGTTTAGCAACATCGGAGCTTGGCACTTCCCAACACCTCAGCGCTGAGCTGGACTACAGGTCTAAAGATCTCAGGTCTCAACAGCTCAATAAGTCTACATTGATATCTCCTCATTCTTCGTGTGCGGTTGAGCTGTACATACACATCTGACGATGTCTCCACAAAGTGGCGCCCGCGGGCAGCAGCAAAATAACCACCTCCTTGTGGTATGTCATGCGAGGTGCATGGTGCTTGTCGAAAACTAAAGAAAACTCAGACGGGGACGGTGCTGTTCTATCTCATAGCGGCATTGGCAGTATGTGGCGCTTTCTGTCAGTTTCCTCGCTTGCCCGCTCATCAATCTGATAGATGGTCATGGCGTAGGCTAATATTATACGTTGATTCCGATTCCGGCTGAAGCATTCTAGGAATAAATGGGTGCTTCAGTCAACATCAGCTCCACTCTTTTTCTTGTTCACGCAGCTCATGATCGCTGTCGTCCTCTTCCTCGTTTCGCATATGACAAAGCTCATCCAGGTCCCTTTATTTGTCGATGTGCAGCTAATTAAAGGACTTGCGCCCATGATCGCGTTGAACGTCGTCGGATTGAGGTAGGCTCATCATCCCGCTATCCGTGCTTCCGCCTGCTCACCCATTTCAGTTTTAGTAATTACACTCTCAAATACGTCGACGCCTCGTTCTATCAGGTTGCCCGCGGATTGTTACTCCCATTCACCGTTGCGACCTCCTACGCTTTCTTGCACACACGACCTTCCCTCCGTATCCTTCTCTCGTGCTCGGTAGTCACCCTTGGCTTCTTCGTTGGCATTTTCCTAGATGCTGTCCCGATTGCACTGCTTGGCATTGCATTCGGTGTTTCAAGTTCCGCAATAACCGCGGTGCACTCTGTTGTGATCAAAAAGAGCCTTGATGTGGTCAAAGGCAGCGCCATACACCTTTCTTGGTACACGAATTTGCTGAGCGCAGTAGTCATGATTCCCTTCATCGTCCTGGCGGGGGAGGTGCCTGCTATTACGCGCCTCATCAGGCCAGACGAGATTGTTCCGGTTCCTGGTGAGCTTTCGGAACTGCACACGTTTCTCTGGGGCTCTGTGATCACGGTAGGTATATGATCCGCACGTGGAACACTTGCTGACAAGTAATGGGTCTCACAGGGTGTGCTTGGGTTCTTGATGAGCCTTGCCAGTTTACTTTCTATCAAAGTGACATCTCCGATAACGCACATGATTTCATCCGCTGTTCGCGGTGTTGCTTCGTCACTGTTGGCCATGTGGCTATTTGGTGATATCATCTCTACGCAAGTGTTTTACTGGTACACCGGCGAGTTTCGGAGCTGATCTCCTTGGATACAGCGGGCGCGCTTCTTCCATTGCAATTATTCTCGCAGGATCCATATGGTACACCTGGGTGAAACACGTTGAGTCCCAGGCGCCCAAGTCTGGCGAGAGGGACGGCAGCAAGTATGAGAGAGTACCACTAGAAGACGTCGAAGCAGGGAAGGTCAACATATCGCAGAAACCAGAGTAGACGGACAATGCTAGCTTGCACAGATACCCCATACTTTTTTGACTTTCTTGTGATAGCATCAAGATTCTATAGAGTGTACATGGTGGTGATCCCATTGTGTTATATTGTCTTGATAGCGCGAGCGGATCAATTTGGTATGGGTAGAATTCGACAATGTGTGGTGTGGACTTGTGGTTTACATGTCATCATCGATCTATGACATGCAAGTTACCCTTCGACCACAATCTTCACTCAACCTTCTACCAGCCGTCGAAACCTAGACTATATTTCAGTTCTGTACGCCTCAAGCACCCGTGACTCTACTGATTCGATACTTGGATTGGATTCACATCGACTATGTTTGGGTGCTGTGTAGCTGGCAGACTTCTCCAAACAAACCTACAACAGGTAGACGAGACACACGCCTTGTTTGAGATCCCTGCCGCCGAGAAGGTTAATCACGTCTGCGTATTTCTATTGGGAACAGGTGAGCACCTCTACCTATCCATCTGCCCAACGCTCTGATTGACTCTTGGATGTAGTCCCATTCCCTGAAGGCTATGGCGCTACGGTGCACTTCTTCTGGCCAGGAAAAGGGTCTCAGGTTCTGGGCATGTACGTCCTAATCGTCCCCTAAACCCTGTATGAAACACGATATTGATCCAATCCTTTCCGAATACATCAGGCTCTCCAATGAAAAACCATCCGCGATATTCCGCCTCCGCGCTACGTTTTCCTCAGTGTCTGACCCGCCCTCCGGTATGAGTACACCATCTGCATTCACCACTGCCGGGTCTACCACGACAGGCGACGTGACCGCCATTCTTGGATTTGCGGTCGAGCCCCTCGAAGCTGTCGCAGCGCAGATGGCAGCACTCCCCACGATGACGATCAACTCGACGCTGAATGCGAACACGGTGGGCGTGTCCTCTACAGCGACAAAACAACCCGATCCCGGTGCGCTGGCGGAGAGGATCGCGCGGCACTTGTTGAATTACGTGTATGGGTTCGTACCTTCGGGTGGAATGGGTCCAGAGAGTATGGTGCCGATGGGCATCATCGCGAAATGGTACGAAAACTTTGTGAGTAAATTGAAAGCTGGGGGGACGGGATTTTTGGAGAGGGAGGAATAGCCATGGTGAATGCGTGGGGATCGTTTGACGCGAACCGTAGTTCCAATTTAATCCATCCCGGTTCCCTTGTACAAGCTGTATTCAGTGATACTAGTAGGCTATGTACGAGTCGAATATTTTGCCCTCGAGTTCTTCGACGTGTCTCTGGTGTTTCAAAGACTCGCATCGTTATTGCCAAAGGAATCATTGCATCCATCGAATATTGCCCCACCGGACCGATGCAAAGATGTAGTCGAGGACGCGCTAATAGAGAAGATCTAAGTACCAGCGTGACTTGACGACAACCTGTGTCTTTAATGGTCGAAATGGTCGTGTTGGGGGCCACCCACTTCGCTCACTTCGGCTGGAGGGGATGCAGGCTCCAGTTGATACCCGTGAGTTCTCATGCGATGCGTGGTTCTGTAGAAATACGTACATTTAAGTGACAGCATATAAATCACATCAGGTCAGCTATTACACGAGTGGAGTGTACAGTCACAGGTATCCGGAAGCTGGGTTTCTGTTACTGCATAGTCGATCTGGAAGAAAACAAAAAAAGCATGCTCACTGTGTCGCCAGGCAGCAACTCTCCCCGGGCGAGCATTGATCGTTATCCCCTGTTTCTCTGCAAGGGAGGGCGAACTCATCCCACACCCAAACATAGTCCTTGGATCATCACACGGGGTATGATCGGCACGGTGAAAATGGAACATGTCCGTCTGATACGGACTAAAATGCAGGTGATGTCATGTTGAGGATGATCTTTGAACAGTGTGTCAATTACCGTCAGAAGTGGCTAGCGTGAACTTGCTAGGTTTGAAGTGGCCAGCTTGGCAGCTAAATACAAGTCGACGAGGTATCCAGCATCTGGCTTCTCCAGATATAGTCGGGAACGCAATCAGCACGTCATCAGAGGCGGACATGTGCCGGACATTGTTCCTAACGATTTCTGTACATGCCCAATACTCTGCCATATCCAAGATGGTTCTGGAAATAGCAGAGGAGTTTGCCTTGATGAAACCTGTGGAGGAGATGGTGAACCTGACCGACGTCACCAGGTGTCATTTTGGATCGGGAAGGACAGCGTCTAGGAGCATCAACGCGGTATGGTACCAAGGCAGGTGTGAAGCCCATTTGATCTTGTCCAAATAAAAACCACAGCTCGATGCAATCGAATTTCTCCCGCGAAAATCCGGAAATTGGTATCACAACCGATAGTGATAGTACGCTGTCACCCGAGTCGTCAGATAAGTATGTCCCCATTGAACAGATGAAGTGCGTTTCACCCGTCAGGGTCCTGCATCCTGGCGACAACAGCGTGATTTTCGAGAAGAGGATGCAGCATGCGGGAAATTTCAAGTGTCCCTGGTCACGTAGTCCACGGAAGGATTGTATTTGAGGAAGCCGCTTTGAATCAGCCACCGGACAAACTCTATTGAGAGCGCCCGGATGGCGGGATAGAAAGGCTAAAGATCCGTGTTATCTAAAGCCAAGAGATCACATCCTCCGGCCATGATGAGTATATGAGCGATCTGAAATTGATCGTTATAAGGCATGCACTCTCAACCCGAAAGACAAGAACTCCTTCGGACGACCAGTAACTGGGCATCTGCACCATGCTCGGAAAGAATACAGATGACAAGTGTACAAGAGACACCCGTATTGTATGAAAGAATGGCATGGATAGCATCTCCTCAGGCTGGAATGATACATCCGTTTTCCAACAACAGCCGGACACGTCTCTCTTTGCGATCCGGATGTTTCATTGTTCGCAACTGCTGTTAACGACGAGATCTGTTTGATACTGTGCTGTTTGCGTGAGGTGAGAAGATATTCGATTTGGACAGTACCTGCTTCGCCATTGCCAAAGAGCGGAGGACTTCTATAAGAGGCGTACGTCGTGGATTTCGAGAGTCACAGTAGAAGTTCGCAGATGTTCCATCGCCCGCTAATCCCTCGAAAAGGTTATCAGTGACTGCCGATGAGTGAATAATAAAATATAGGAGGGGATTCTTCGGTGGGGAGGACTACATACCCTAGCACAGACTTCGCCCGCGCCGCCCGCTGATGAACCACGAGATGAAATCAAGTCCCAGGACGCAATCTTCTAGTGTCAGGGAAAACGCTCGCCTCCCTTTCCGTGATGCCATAAGAAGATTGTCGAAGATTTGCGCCAGTCACGGTAGAGCTGTTCCTGAATAACCATCACCCCGTCGTCTTCTGCCATTGCTCGACAGTATTATATATTTGCTCGTGGGTTAAAACCGTCCAACTACTGAAGGAGCTCAGTTGCATACAATGCATACTTAAGTCGCGCCTACAAAATGACAATGTAGTACTCACACTTCGCAACATCAGGATCGATGGTCTTTCTCGTAGCTATGTTTTGAACTAGATTCCTACACATATTGCTTATCAAACTCTGCAATCCTAAACGCCGTTGTTACTCACAAGACCTCGATGGAGACCATGTCACGAAACTAGGGCATATGACCGTCAAAGGTTTGTATCGTTGCTTGTATATTGACCCCTTTAACAGGCGATAGAAGCATCTTCCTCAGCTTGTTCCACACTGTTGTCTCCACCTGTCTCCCTAGTCAGTGCGACAATTTCTGCATTGCATTCTTGCCTTTGGCTGGAGGGCCATCATCTTTGAACTAGTCGTCTATCAAGGCCAGTTGTTCCGGGGTTCGCAAGGAACGCGGAGAAACTTCTGCTACGCTCTCAATCACCGACTTTGTAGCAGTGATAATCCTTATCTGCTCGAGGATCTCTGCACGATTCCTTTGATGGAGGATACATATCGACCGAGCGCTATGGTGACTACGTCGCGACTTGGACCAATCCTATGACGGATGCGGCGCCGAATCATCCAAGACTGCGACGGAGAGAAGCTGAGACGGAGAAGACGAAGAAGCGTTGTTGTACGATGGCTATGAAGTAGACACTGGGACCAAAACGGGATCCGGGCTATCTGTAACAAATATATCATCGTTTCATGAGGATGAGCAGATGTATATTTGTCTCAGAGATTGTAGGGGCTCCCAGTGGACCGACGGTCAACATTTTGCAGGGAGATTGTGCTCACATATTGCGAAGCTGAAAGAGTTGTAGTTAAGTGAGGCTCAAATTGTGAACCAATAACCGCTACATGACTCCAGCACGTTCAACCGTTGCTATACATGAGCAACGGCTCCAGGCTACACTGCGATGGACTTGCGGATTCATTGGTCATCTGCGAGCAAACAATCATGATAAATTCATAAATTCAGCCATCTCGCCGAAGCAAGCACTCACAATCAATATCACAAGTTGTAGAACGACTGATACTGCAGGTAAGCATTGTTGCTTGTTCAATAACAATGTTACATATCCATGCGCTGGGTCCGCAGCCCGACGAGGTACGGCTGATCCGACGTCCATGTACTCGGCAGGAAAGTATCTAAGTACTAGTTGCACCCAGGATGATATCGGGTCCAGAGACACCTGTGGTCTTACCGAAGCCATGAGGATACTGTACTCAAATATATGCGTGTCGAAATGCATACCAATAAGAGAGCATGCGAACCCAGATTCAGGTAATGTATATACCTGCTCGTATTTTTCCCTCGTCCCTGAGACGGAGATCCGCCGCAGAGCAAAGGCGTCACTTCGGACGGCAAAGTCTGCGAATCAAATTATACAGAGAGTACTATCATTGCAGGTTCGTGAACGTGAAAAGGAGGGTAAACTTCGACTCTCATGGATTGGGCAGGTGGACTGGAGTCCAGTGGTTCGTTTCGGCATCATGGAGGTCATTATTGTCTGTCTGCGACGCAATGGCACGACGGTCATGGCACCCGCCTGCAAAATGTGTGAGAATGAGGGATAGACGGAGGAAAACTGTCAAGCAATGTGGACGACGGGACATAACTGGGTGGGTAAAGGAAAGAAAACGAACGAACTTTCCGAGAATTCAACGTTGGGAATCCAACCTGATACGACGAAGATCTTGACCACTGATGGATATGCGTGTTGAGTGTGATCAATCGGAATCGATGATCTCTCCGGGAATCGAACATCATCGCTTACATATTATAACATTCCAGTGATCGGTCTAATCCTTAGCTTGCACAAAGAGCGGCCTGTGACATGGAACTCCACTCGTTAGAGGATGCAATTGAAACACGTAGTACTGCTGCAAACGGGTACAGTTCCAGGCGAGCCCGAATTGCAAGCCCACACCATTAATCAAGAAGGTGTCTCCGTCCGAGTCGTTGTACTGACTAAATCTACCGGCGAGTGAACATTATAATATTGACACCATCGACAGTAAACCTAATTTTGAAGCCTGTTTGCGTTCAAATCTACACCCATTCAAAGAAATGAACAATGACAAGATCAATATTAAATGACCGCGCGCTGTCATACGTTCTGTCTACATCAACACGCTCACGGGCGTCTTACCGTGAGGTTACGGGTGATCGCATCCGTTGTCGTGCATATGCTCTTCATCCCTCCGTCCCTGTTGGTATGCCTTGTCAACCGCCAAGCGCGCCACCACTTTCTCCACCTCTTGCTGCCAGTCCGTCGACTGGCAGAGATATGTACCCAAAATGACGACCCAAACCATGGCAATCGTTAAACCCCACCATAGGCCAAAGAGACCCCAATGATGCTGAAAGGTCAACCAAAGGCCGATCGGGAAACCGAGGCAGTAGTATGCACTTACTCATTGTCAGTAATTTGGATGTCCTGACGGAGATCCAGGGATAAGCTTACCTAATATTGATTGCGGCACCCAATGTCTATCGAATATTTATGAGTTACCGAAGTATGTTGTTGGACAAGTTTTGACACACCTGTTTGCCTCGTGCTCGCAATATGCCAGAGATCACAGCGCCACAGTCGTCAAAGATTTGTACGAGTGCCACCAGGGGAAGCACGGCAGCTACGAGTGCGACAACCACTTGAGGAAAGTAATCCAGTGAGCGAACCTCATAAGAACCCGGGCCATACATCATACCTGGATCACTATTAAACATGTATCCCCACGTAGCTCGGAAGGCCAGAAGGATGCCACTTGATGAAGACAATCGTTTACATGACACCGACAATGATATGGACGGACGGACCTTAGGAATAGTGCGACAAAAATGGAAAGAAGCAGCGCAGCATTCGCGGCAACACCGGCCCGATTTGCGTCCTTCTCCCCCAGAAGGTTGCCGATACTGGAAAGGAGTGTCAGACATGCACCTGAACTACTGGAATGTTACAGCTAACCGAACGGAAGCTGCAACTCCTAAAGCGAATGGAGCTTGGAAAGTACATGAAATTGTGGAGATCAATACGGATTGTGTTGCCAAAGTTGTGGGTCCGAGTCTGGAGTTCAGATTCTTTAGTATAGTGAAACGTTCTTGCAATACTCACACTACGTACAAGCTGGCGGCGACTAAGATCACTTGCAATGAGTCCCAATTACAGCGACAAAGAGATAAGCTACTTACGTCCGACGAGTTCCCAGGACCACCACTCAGATACCACTTGACCTGTACTCAGGGGTGAGTAAATCGATAATGACAAGTTCATCGATAGATGAGTCATAGGTACGCACCAACGCTACCCACACTCAACCTCGCCAATGAACCTAAGGAAGTTAGACACTGTGATGAGAGGGGATGCCAGGCTGTCCGTTTCACGAAGAACACGCCATAGACGACGGATGCGACAGAGATTAAATTGTATGAGATAGAAGTCGCGATCGGAGCTCCAATAAACCCAAGGCGAATCGAGTCAGGTCCCCAGACTGAAACGTGCATCAAGATCCATCATATGAGCAGGAGTCAGTTATAGCTCACCGAGGAGATAAGCCAGAAGGATGTTTATGGGGGCGACAAAGACGATAATCCGCGCAGGGACGTCGAACAATCCTTGATGATGAGATAAGTATGTCGCGACGGCAAGCAAAGCATTGCTCTCACCTTGGGCTTGGAAATATCGACTGAGTAGCTATCAACATTGTACACAGGGAAGGGACACCAGGCTCACCGAGAGATGCAATTGAAGGAGTATGCCGGAAGACTGAGCGAGGCCCACTTCAAATAAACACCAGCATATCTCGCAACCTCTGGATCTTGCCTCAGCGTCAGAAGGATGGCCTCGCCATTGAACCAGATGAAATAGATGGGCTGACAGGGTTGTGATGACCATGGTACTCGTAGTCATCACACCGAACGCAAACACTCACGATCAACATGCCAAGCTGGAGGACAACTGACCTCAAAGATAAGTATTTTACTTGTCTGATGATATTGCACATACCCATGCGTTGAGTCCATAATCCGACGAGTTGTGGCTTGTCTGAAGTCCACGCACTTGGCAGGACAGTATCCAAGGCACTGGCCATCCCCTGGATGATACTGAGTCCAGTGACATTGGCCGTCATGAAGCCAATTGTGGCGGCAGCAAGTGCAATGGTGGATATGTGCCCGATGGAAATCACTGAAGACATGATGATACTGTGCTCAAACACGTGTGTACTTGCAACATTGGCTTTAGCAATTAATGTACGATGAGAAGCAAAAGGAGAGTCAAATACGAACCCAAACACAGGAAGAGCATATTTGACAAGCGTTTTGACCTCGCTCCAGAAGGTGGTCAAGAAATCTTTTCTTCCCTGCGATCTGTGGTCCTCAATGTGAGATATCAGAGGGACAAGTAAAGGTGTCAACTCTGCGGGCGAGGCAGGAACTCCCGATGTCATTTTGGTCCCTTCTTTGGGCACGAAAAGGAAAGTAAAGAAGCACTTTATCATGGACAGGGTAGAACAATGGGGTGACGTGTGCTCGCAATCTGAGGGGTCGCGAGTCCTGTTTCCAGGACGGTCCTCGTATTCGCCTGAAAAGTGCGGTGGAATGACATTGTCTTGATGAAGAGATAAAGGCGTGTCAGACACATCGGTATCTGCCATCAGATGGCTAACCCAGCGCACGCAGGACGAGCAGGCTGAAAAAAAAAAAAAAAGAAAGACCTGCCGGGCTGTCACGGTCTTGCAAAGACGGCGATAAACATTGAGCCATTAGTAATATCCAATAGCCGGGCCTGAGTCCGATCATATTTCGATCTCGCCGTCCTGTAGCAACCCGAAAATTGACATCCCTGTTCAGATTGGCCTGTTGCTTCATTGATCTGGAAACGACATGTCACCATTCAATGAGCAGCATTTCGAATAGTGCGGAAGTAATCGGTGATATCAGACATGTCCAATGAAGCGAGATCTTTGATGCTGTCACCAACACTGGCATGATTCACTGTTCGGCCGTACGACGGGTGGCCCGGTCACAGGAAGCATATGGCGGAACATCTGCACATTTATTCCCACCGCTTATTTTCCTGTCCGATCGCAGTTTATCTGTCCAATTGTGCCGCACTTTGTCCAATCGCGCCGCGCTTTTTGCAGTCTGCAACCGCACTATCTCATATACAAGGTGCCGCACGATTTGTATGACGTGGTTTCATGTTAACCTTGTAATTAAACATTTGTGTGTTTCTCTGTATCCGTATTCATGCTTACTTCAAAAGTGACATGGAATATTTATTCAAATAAGTCATGGTCAGTCGGAACCCACTCGGATCTTGGAGATCAACCAGATGGATCAGATCCTGCAGATCT
>JBBPJJ010000190.1:4814-30037 GCA_038088635.1 Veloboletus limbatus
TGTCACACCCAGACTTGTCCGGGAAGCATACTGACGCCTAGGTGGTTAGTATGAAGTACTCTCCATCTGAAGGTGGTCACTTTGACGGACAACGGGAGTGCGGGTATATATCAATTGAGAAGTTCAATGACGCCGCCCGCGCAGTGAATGCACACCTGGCGAGACCAAGTGACTTCGATGCATGCGGATATCTAAATATTGCAAACACTGTACTCACAACAGCGATTCTCAATGCCGGACGCATCAGCCCGAGTGACTCAGAAGAAGCCTGTGGGTATTAGGAGACGTGCGGGTACATGAAATCTACAATAGAGAGGCTCCCTCGATGATGCGGAATAGTTCAACCGAGATAACGTAGATGACTAGCTAAGTCGCTAAGTTCGTGTACCTAGGGTAGAACCGGTGGAACCTTGATGACAGTACGGTTCGTTGAACATACTCGGAATAGTACATACCAGGACGGCTTGTATAGCAGCACCATTCTTTGTAGCATGATGTTCGGTGGTCGTGTCCTGTCTACTGTAAGCCATTAACGAAATATACAAAGAGGGTTCATCTTTGATGTTAGTCTCGTCCGATTCAGTACACATGAAAAAAGTTGAAGCTCTTGTGCTTGTATTGTCATGGCCACCGGTGCATTCTGGTTAGGAACGGT
The DNA here is from genome assembly GCA_038088635.1 of Veloboletus limbatus. Taxonomy (NCBI): domain Eukaryota; kingdom Fungi; phylum Basidiomycota; class Agaricomycetes; order Boletales; family Boletaceae; genus Veloboletus; species Veloboletus limbatus. The sequence goes on from JBBPJJ010000190.1 coordinate 5,470, forward strand.
ACCGGACAACGACCGTATTAAATTTGCCATGAGACACACAATACCCTGTGGTTAGCCTTTGAGATTGCGGATACGGTATTGTAAAAACATTGTTCAATTGAGTAGGAGATGCGAGGGATGCTGCAACATTGACGAGATGGAATGTGTGACGAGTGCGCTGAAAGCTAAATTAAAGTAGGCACAATGAAAGTTGCACGGTTGGTCATGGGCCGATGGCAAACCGACGCAAGAAACCACACGTAACGAGTCAAACGGTCGACAAGAAAGGAATTGGGAGCGGAGTGATAAAGTGATGAATAATATAGAACGAATGCGATTGACGGTGAAGGGGGAAATTTGTCGACCTCGTCACGTGAGGAATATTGCGAGTGATTTTAAGGCAAGGCGAGCGATGTGACGGATGGTGTATGCATAGAGTAACAAGGACTGGAATGAGTGGAAATGATTGCACATTGATTGGCCGGGTCGACAAAACGTGAAGGCGAGAGAAAGTGCGGACAGGAGATTTTGTCATGCATCATGTGGTTTGGCACTTGGACGCGCTCGCCTCGTCCTCTTCCTCCGAGAGATAGCTTGTCGGTGAGCGCGGTGGAATGGAGACGCAACGGTGGATATTGTAAAGGAAGGTATTGATGGTTGGTTGAAACAGTGCACAAGTAGCTGAGCGTGGAGGTGGTATTACATTTTGCAAGTTTCAGAAGTGGCATCAGAGGGGATTGTGCGCTATGCGACAGCGGCCACTCGAGGCGAGCCATTGAGGTTGTGGAGTGCAGGCCGACTATAAGCGACAAACTCATGGGGAAGGTAGTGTTCTGGAGGTGCATCGACATGTTGTTTGTTGATGGAGAGCTCGAATGTTGTAGGAAGGTTCTCCTTGTCATCTTCAGACAAGAGTGAGCTTGAAAACTCTGAGAACGATGAAGGGCTTGTAGGTGTCAAAGGAAAATCGTCTGAGATGTCGGATATAGTTGTAGTGGCACTCATTGGTGTACTTGTGCCCGACAGCAATGCGGAACGCTTCGGTGTCGCGGGGAAATGGACAATTTGTTGTTGGTCATAGCGACCTCCCTGAAGATAGTACTGAACAACGAACGTTGCAGCTTTCGAGTAGAAGGCATAGGAGTATTTCTTCACCAGGGTCTCGGAGAGATCATTGACGCGCTTGGTAAGGCGATTATCCAAGAATTCGACAATTTCCTGACATTCCTCTGTCTCCTCGAAGAGGCGCCGAGGTCTGCCACAGAGGAATCGCGCAAGCGTCAAAGCGCCTAATGCTATCGACGAAGGAGGATATTTGATGAACTCGCGATAGAAAAGTGTCATCTCCATGAGGAACCGTGCGACGTGCTGGACCTTCTCTTCCTCAACGAACGGATCGCAACATATCAGGCGAAGCCAAGCCTCCGCTGTGGGATGGCCAAGAGTCCATTGGATCGTCGCAAGTACGTGGCCTTCCATTTGGACGAAAGCCGATTCATCGTATGTTTCCCGACAGATCTGGGCGAGCTCTTGAACGGTGGGCACACGATCCTTGGCGTCTTCGAACTTGGCCGCAATCCATAATGCTGCACATCCAACAAGCTGGTAGTGTTTAATATACACAATTCGGCGAGACACATAGCGGTCCACAATATTGAGGGTGAGATAGAGAGTCTCTGGGCGAAGGCGAAAAGCAAAGTGGATCTCGACGAGAAAGTCAACCAGACAAGGACGCATATGCCACCGAATTTCAGGTTGTTGATCTATGGATTGGGGAGACGACATGGTATACCTCTTTTCATCATAGGAAAATCAACACCAAACCATCGGTGAGGCTTGGGCAGATCTCACCTCCATTTCGTGCATATAATATCGAATATCGTCACGGTATTCTTCCTCCAGAAGAACTCCTTGTCGTCGAAGAGCGGCAATTTGCGCGTCGCGTTGCCGTTGTTGAAGTAAAGCAGCCTTGGCAGAGTAGGGAGATTTGCGACTCGGAGCAAGGAGACCACCTGGAGTTTTGTGAATTTTAGATATGCCTGTCGGAGAGGGACGCTTCTTGGGGTATGCGACCTTTCGAGAGCTTCGATAGGAAGAGATCGAAATATCCTTCATGTCTGAGTCAATGAGATTGGTGAGCGTTGGCTGAGTAGTGTAATTGACCAACGGGAGGCTGGGAACATGTTCCGCAAGGAGAGTAACACGGTTAGCAAGGGTCGGGATAACGATGAGGGACAGAGGCATGGATATGAAATGTGCCTAAGGTGGCACTGGGCGGGAGGGGGAGAGGGGGGGGCGCGTCTCGATTCACTGATAGAGTGCGAGGCACGAAGAAAGTCCTCCCCACCTTGAATGAAAAGGTTACTGGCGGAAGTTAAAATATGGTATCCAACGCGATGCTCGATTCAACGAGAACGGACAACAGGTAATGGAATATCGGATCATTTGGCGTGCCACACGGCGAACAAGAATTAGAGTGTCATTTAGTACTTACCGAGGGCAAAATGGGGATCATGCAATGACGACGGGCGTACTTTGGTGGATGAACGTCACAGAATGCAGGTGGTTGAATGTGGCGTACACCGGAGACTAGGCGAAATGGATCGTGGTCAGCGTGGAGGGTCGTGAGTACAAGGAGGGGATATGGAAGCGAAAGACTGATAACAAGTTCGACGTCGTGAGCGACGACGAGGAGTGACGAGTCTTCCGAAACGAAGACTCGACAAGGAAGAGAGGGAAAAGGCTAGTTGAGATGAATATAAAAGCACAGCAACAACGGTGGACACGCTGGCTGGCAAGGGATATTTATTTTTAATCCAATAAAAAAAATGAAAAGGAAAGGAAGAAATAACCAAACATGTCCATAAAGGGGAGGAAACAAAGTAAAATAAAATAAAAATAAAAAACTGTCACAAACATGACAACAGCGTCAGGTCCAAAGTCAGTTCAGATCCGAGACAAACCCTCTGAGACGTTTCTTGTTCTAGTCACATGTGACGGCGAGTCCCAGCGGACCCCGTCTGCACCGAAACGTGGAAGCGGCGCTGTTTCCCGCGACCCCACGTTTTACAGCGTCGAGTGACGTATTTCCACAACGTATATAGTGCCAACTCACACTGTAACTTCAGGATGGGGCGCCTGTACGTTGCGCCTACCAGTCACGGTCAGGCAAGGTCGATCATCGTCAGGCAGAATGCGCTCACAATTTGCCTTGAATAACTTGCTGTTCGCCAATTCAACATAATCATTCATGAATGCAGATGACTGTGACTCACCCGAAAGGCGACCACCAGACTTCAAGACACGTTGCTGTGTGATTATTGAAAAAAAAAAATTAAAGAAAATGGCGGTAGGGATCAAGTGAAGCGAGAGTCGGTATAAAGGAGGGACTGGCGAGTTGGATGGGCCTAGAGTGGGTGCAATGCAACGACTGCAAGGAAAATCGTCTCGAAGTGAATCGAGCGTGGGGGGTAACAGAGCACGACTGTGTACTCGTAAGACTGGTGTCGGACAAGAAGTAGATGGAGGTTGGCTAGAGGATGCAAGTCGAGGTTTTACCTCCGCAATGCGTGAAAAGCGTGTGCCGCTTATCCATTTGTCCTTTCAAGCGGACATGCGGCTTGTATTACTTACTTCGTCCTCGGTGATATTTGAGGCCTTCATTCTGATTTGGCAGGATTACTCCACGTTGTCTGCCTGCAGGCGTTGGATGTTAGGTAGTTGCGTATCAACTTTATGTAAGTGTATACTACGCTAGTCTTCCGAGGAGCTGGAGGCGAGCCTGAGTATCGCTCGTCTGCTGCGATGAGGTTTTTGACCCAGCTCTGCAGCATACTACGTGACCCTGGTATTCCGAGTGCTCGTGTTCGTTCCAATGCTATTGGCTCAGGCTCATCTGGACGACTTGTTTCGTAAGTTACCACAGGGTTTGCGCTGGCTCCCACAGTGTACCTCCCATCAGTCACTTCTTATCAGGGCGCTTGTCGTATATAGCTTCAGACATCGTTCATCGAGAGGTACAGCCCGCGTCCCTATCGGGTTTCCAAATTATGGTCTAATGTTGTACTTAAACTGCTTATGCGATGACAGGTAGACCGCTCATCTCACAACGCGGCGCGCGGCGGCGCCGTCACCCACGTAGTGTCTGGGACCGAGTTGAAATGTCTGGCAGCTTCAAGACGCTGCCGAGTAGCAGGTTGACAACAGCCTTATCTCCCAAACCACATGCAACTTATCCTCGGTGAACCACGGTTTGCAAAAAATTCGACGACGGGGATAAAACGACACTTAAAATTCCACGGCACAGGTTCAAGAGCGCCTCACGTTTTACTGGTTACTGGTTACCACGGAAGAATAGAAGCTTCCTTCATAGTGGATTATTCTCAGCGAACTCAAGCCTTTCTCTCCCGATTGGGATTTTGCGGTTTGCCAAGTCTGAAGATCTGGCCGACAATTGTCATCGCATCCGCGCGATACAATGATAGGCTTGCACGTAACAAACGCATCTCACTCAAACAGACCGTCCCATCTTATGCCAATGCATGGCAAGGGGCGGTGGGGGCGGGCTATCTATCAGCGAAGAAGAGGAAAGCCTTGGGTCGGACACACCAAATATGGACTGCATCAGGTAATTCCATTCATTTGGTCCTGCGTCAGCCAATGATTCAGCGCTCAAGAATCCTGCAAAAGCCGTCGTCAGAACGTTACGTTTTCAGGCTGCTCGAAAGATGAACATGCCCCAAACTCATACTTCATAGTGAAACAGTGAGAAGAATCGAACGAGCGGTACGAGATAATAAGGAATGTAGAAAGGGTCCACAGAGAGGAATTTTAGACGAACAGGCAGAAACGAAATCAGATAGTCACCAGACGAAGAATATATATTTAGCATCTAGCTCAGTCTCTGCGTGCTCCGTTCATGAGCAAAGTCATGAGATCATGGGCGGGCTGGTTAGTGGCCCCGCCACCAAAGCCTTGCTGCTGGAGGTGCAGTGGAAGTAAATGCGGAGGAATTTGTTGTTGTTGTTGTTGTTGTTGTTGTTGTTGTTGGGACTGCCTCAAAGCGATATGAGGCGCCTGAAGACCCTGCTGCCCAAATCCTGCACCAGGCCCGCGAAGCCCTCCATGCATGCCATTAGCGGTGGCAAGACCTAATAACTGTGCCTGACTGGTTCCGAGATTACCAGGATGAACGAGTCCCTGTAACGGGTTTGGACCCAACGTCCCTTGTAGCTGATGTGATCCTGGGTGAGGGCCACGAATCTGAGGCCCGCTGCCGAAGCCTAACGAAGGTTGTTGGAAGTTGTTGAAAGGCGGTTGAAGCCCCCCTCCGTGAGTGCTGTGAACGCCGCCATTTGCTATCCCAACAGATGCATTCACAAACTGGCTGGGTTCATGCGGAGGCCGCCCGCCTAGATTAGCGAGGCCAGGCGGTAAACGCTGTACTGAGGTAAGGTGATTAGGAGATGGAGCACCGCGGAACTGAGCTGCCTGCATCGAGATAGGACCATTCCGCCCTACGTTGCCATGCTGCAGATGGATCGAGGGTACTGGACCTTGATATAGCTGGGTTGGCCCACGTTGCCCGCTGTTGAATTGCATGGGCTCGTCAGGGAAATCAGAGAACATGGCGCTACTCTGGCGACTGCGAGGAGGTGGGACAGAGCGAAGGCCGGGTACCATACCATCTGGGACAAAGTTTCTATCATCATAGAGGGGGTCCATCCGACCGGGGCCGAGAAGATGGAGATGGCCCTGGGCGTTTTGCAAAGCATGCAGATTGTTCGAGGGCGATCCATAGCCTACATCAAAGCTGGGCAGTTCTGGAGCAACGGCGAGTCTCTGAGCCTGTTTCAGGAGGTGTGAAAATTTGCTTTCACCGAGTTACACTGACGCTTACCTGCGCAGAATTATTGAGCATTGCGAAAATGTCTTCCATAGTTCTGGCTTCAGAGTTGTGGAGAGGTTGCAGGCCTGGAGAGTCTGTTTTCTGAGGGACAGGATGTGACAACTCCGATGCACCTCTGTCTCTGCCTTTCCCATCGAAGAACTTTGCGAATCGGCTGCCTTTCGCAGAAGCGATACCCGAGCCTACAGGTTCGAACGACTGAGCTGTGTGGTTATTCGAAAAACCCCCTCCAAGACCAGGTTCAGCAGCTAGTGCGGTAAAGACCGCACGATCACCTGCCGAGGCATGTTCATCGAACGGGGAGAATCCATTATTGGGTCGTAAGGTACCGTTCGTGGGTATAAAATGTGAGGGTGGCTCCATTGGCATTGGGTGGCTGGCATGGATCCCGGAACCAGCCTCGTTAACACCAACGTTCGCGTTCTTTTGCACAAAGGACACTGGGCTGTGAGAAGAGGTGGAGCGTATGGACGCCGAAATCACATTTTGTGGATTCCGAGTCCCCAGTGCAAGAAGTCGGGATCCACCGGGAGGATGGGATTGCAGAATTTGATTCGCGGACGTCGCTGCATCAACAGAAGGCTTCGCCGTTGTGGACGGGTCGGATGAGGGTGTGGATGAGGGTGGTCGCGGATTCTGTGGGTCCAATTTATCGGAGGGTTCAGATTCCTGACTGCTGGAAACCAACGATGCGGAAACTTTGGGAGAAGAGGTAGACGCAATCGGGGTTGCCTCTTCAGTAGTCACGTCGACGATCACAGAAGCTTCGTGCTGTTCGCCAGTCGAAGACACGTAAGTAACGTCTTCGCTCGATGACATGGATGTAAGGGTCAAATTTGCCCCCGCCTCCAAAGACACACGAGCTACTTCAATGATAAATGCGGGTGAATTCATGAATATTTGCAACGCACCTTGAGAGCCATTATCGTGAGGACCGGTAAAGACACCCTCCACGGAATGATGAACTACAGGGGGGAACGCAGGAGGATCTGATTTCTTCTTCTCTTCTTCTCTTTTCATCATCAGACGGAAGAGCTGGATCTCGTCTAGCTGGTGTTCTGGAGTGTGAACAGGGGACGAAGCTTGGGTTTGCGACGCCGAGAGACTGACAGCCACTGGCGAGGTGACTTTGTCTTTCTGTTGCATTTCCTTCCTAAATGCCTGGATCCCATCTAATTCTCCTCCGGAACGGTGGCCGATAACTCCGCCGTTGCCATTGCTTGGGATGTAAGTATCCATCCAAGCAGGCTCTTTCTCGCGCTCGCGATCTTTGCGGTCATCACGATCTTTACCATCTTCGCCAGGCTTCCTATCCCTACCACTCGGTCTCTTTGCCCGACCGTCTCGATCGTCTCCAGCAGCCCAGCGTCTGTCAACACGATCGGCTCCATCCCACGCAGGTCTGTCTCGGCGATCGCGCAGTTCTCGATCGCGCCTAGCAGCCATACGCTCATCCCTCTTCCCATCATCTCTCCACCGCCTGGGGTCTTCGAGCTCGGAGTCACGTTCAAATTCCCTGTCGCGGTCGTCTCTATCCCTTCGGTGACTATACCCGTCGTCACGATCCATTCGCCGATCCTCTTTGTCACGCCTTGAAGGGGAACCTTCACGGCGGGACCGGGAGGAATCTCGCACTCTGGAACGCGGCCGTTCGCGATCATCACGGTCTTGACGACCATTATCTGGCCCTGGTCAAAGAAGTGAGCGCCCGGTCGGAAACATTATTGTAGTGCGTACGGTCTCTGCCTGCTCGGAGTTGATCCGTGCCTACCATAATGGGGACAGTCACTTTTGCAACATGCGACGAATGTTGGGACAATACGCACCTCTTCGCCAGTCTTCATTCGGCTCCCCGTCTTTCTTTCTCTGAGCGTCTCGTAATTCACTTACACGAGATGAAACTGTTTGGTGTGTCTGAGCAGTGAGCCTCGAGGAGGGGTTAGCAGGATGAGGGGCCAACTCTCTGTCCTTGGCTCGCATTTGTGATATGGAGGATAGGGCACGGCGATCGCGGTCATACTTGTCGGATAACTGGGATGGTAGCTTTAGTACGATGAGGTAGCTCACACGAGACCTATACTCGCATTGCGCAGTCGTTCTTGACCTTCTTTGACCCTTTCACGGTCTAATTCTTTCTCGGCATCTCTGTCCCGGTCGCGGTCCGCCGCACGAATGGACTGGTGCTTGAAATTTCCCATCTGAGAGGGCTGAGTAATGGCGGCGCCGCGGAAGGATTGTCTCGCAGAACCTTGAGGGTGACGTTGGAGAATACACGCGCCGCAAGAGAGAATACGTACCACCATCGTCAGTGTCTCGACGGAACCTGAATATGTGATGTCAACGAGAGGCGGAGAGGAGACTAAGCTGCGCACCGCCGGTCTCGTGTGCTACCAACGGAGAGGGGCATTTCAAAGTCTTTTTTGGAATTCGACTGGTCGCTTTCGGTTCTGGAGGTCACGATGAGCAGTTCGCTGAAAGAAGGGGGAAAAGGGGTGCGAGTACAAACCCGAACCAATCTTTTAGACCCGGCATGCCATAGGGAAGTTGGACCAATGGGGATTTGTAGAGAAAAAGGAGGTGAGAACGAGAATACATGATGAAGGGACGAGAGTCGGTGAGATTCTGAGGAGATGGGGGGGAGTCTTGAGAAACGGGAGAAGAGTTTCGGGGCAGGATGGCGAGATGGTCGTCGGGCACGGCGACGAGGGGGGATGATTGTTGGAGAGGTACATTATCGGATGATGAAGACATGGTGGACTGGAAGGAAGGAAAGAGGGCAGGAGGCAAGCAAAACAAGTCGCCACGGGGGTAGCCACAAAATTTAAACGGGGGGCCATGCTCTCTCTCAAACATTTTATCCTCCAACAACGCGTCCTCCACCTCTACCGCTTCGCAATTAGGGCCTCACGCTGTACGACTTTGCAATCTCTCTCTCTCTAGAGCCCGCCCTCACAGCAAAGCGCCGTAGGTATACCCGACGCACGCACACGGGCAGAGACCTGCCTCTGGATTCGGGCAGGGATTGAACGTAACAGGCATCTCACCGACACCGTGAGCGCATATACTTGACTCTAGTGCACGTCTCATGTAGCAGGCCCAGGTGGCAATAGAGAACCAACTCCAAATTGCCCACCGCGAAATTCGCCAGCTCTTTCCCGGACCACAGAATGTGCCAGGTAACAACAGCATGCAAGCACGTTGAAACAAGTAATACGCAATGGACACATGAGTTTAGTTTTATGCCACCACCTGCACTCTTACACGCTCGTCGGTGAACGCAGTGTGCAGCGACGAGCTATGACCCACAAATATCAGGCTTGATTGCGAAGAACTGTGCACGAATCAGCATCTAATGCTTGCAAGGCATGCCACACACGCACTGAGAATAACAGAGTCCCCACTATCGACCATCAGATCACGGCACGACGACGGTGACGAACACATACCGCAGAAACATTTTACTGATGAAGCGGTCTTTGTTGACTGGTTTCTTGTTTTTACCCTTTGGTATCTCGGTCCACATCTCGAGACATCGTCAACGAGGGAGTACAAGATGACATCGGGCAGTCTTACCTCTTTCACGTTCTCGAGCACCTGAGCAGCGATCCAAGGTCAGATGGAGTACGGACGAGACGAAGAGGGTGACCGACCATGTTACTGTGTCGGTCAAAGGCTTTGACGCGTGCAAGCAATTTTTTGTTATTCCGGAGCGAGATAAGGACTTGTGCGTGGTTGCGAACGGCTTGCTGCAACACTGACAAGGGTCCCTGGCTGATCTCATGCTCCTCCAGCTGGCGCAGCTGAGCCTCGTCTAGCTCAGATTTAGGGACATGAACGTACTGACTGACATGCGAACAACTGAGCACGCCATGCCAAGCACCAATCCCAATACTCACCTCATACTCGTCGTAGTTGTTGGTGGAAGGTGACCTTGTTGATACCGCACAAACAAACCCCACCTTCATCTCGTTTACTAACTAACTACATGGGTCGTTTAAAACAAAAGGCCAAGGCTGGCGCAGCGAAGGCCTACATCACCCGATCGGCTGCGGTCAAGAAATTACAGTGTTCCTTGGCCGATTTCCGGCGTTTGTGCATCCTCAAAGGTATCTCTCTAGGTCCCATCTTGTCTCCAACCATAACGTAGAACAGGGATATTTCCGCGTGAGCCGCGAAGCAGAAAGAAAGCTAACAAGGGGTCGACGGCTCCAGCTTCCTTTTACTACACAAAGGACATTGCCTATCTTGCTCACGAGCCAGTGTTGACCAAGTTGAGAGAGCACAAGGCGTTTGCAAAGAAAATTTCGAGAGCCCTTGGCCGTGGAGAATGGAGCATCGCGAAGAATCTTGAGGACAGCAAACCAACTTACCGGCTGGATCACATCATTAAGGAGAGGTATATCACTCTCCGCCGTCTTGGTGCGGGTAACTCATCTGACCATCAGATACCCGACCTTCATCGACGCCGTACGAGACATCGATGATGCACTGTGTATGATATTTCTCTTTGCCTCGCTACCTTCCAACGATCGTGTATCGTCATCGTTGATTGTCAACTGTTCTCGTCTGGCCGCTGAATGGCAACTCTACGTCATACATTCGCATGCACTTAAAAAGGTCTTCCTTTCCATCAAAGGAATATATTACCAGGCAGAAGTCATGGACCAGGATGTTACTTGGCTCGTACCCTACCAGTTCACGCAGAACGTAACTCTCGCGATGTTTTGCAGTGTCTGGGTACTAATAACCTCATGTGCAGGTACCATCTGACGTTGATGTCCGAGTTATGTTGACATTCCTGGAACTCTACCAAACGTTGCTCGGCTTCGTGTTTTTTAAGCTCTACACGGATGCTGGGCTTGTTTACCCGCCCCCCTTGGACGCTACCCGAGATGAAGCTGGTGCTGGAATAGGCGCATTCCGTGTCCAGATAGCAGAGAAAAATATCGTACCTGTCCCGAAGCCTGAAAATACTGGAAAAATGGCTTCGACAAAAGAAGTTCGGCAGGCAATCAAAATCATCACTGCAGACCCATCACCTGTCAATGAGGATGTCGACATCGATTCCGGGAACGTCACCTCCAAGCCCACCGAGGTCGACGAAGAGTTTGTCGTTCACCCTTCTGCCGGCGTGGATGCAACGGAATCACTACCTACACTGCAATCATTATCTGAGGCACGCAGATCCACACCAACGTTGTTGTTTTCGCCGTATACATTCTTCCTGTCACGCGAAACGTCTCGGCCCGTATTCGAATTTTTGGTAAGGTCGTTTGGCGGTCGGGTTGGTTGGCCAACATCGTCTGGAAGTGGATCTCCCATCACAGAATCGGACGATTCCATCACTCATGTCATCGTCGACCGACCCGTGATCACCAAGGTCAATGAATCGGCAGAGGATAAGGAATGGCGTCGAAGACGAAAATATGTTCAGCCGCAATGGGTTGTAGACTGCATCAATGCGGGCAAGATCCTTCTCGAGGACCGTTATGTGCAAGGTGCCATGCTTCCTCCTCATTTATCTCCGTTCGGCGACAAACCTGGGGCATACGACTCGACAGTGGGTCTGTCCCACATGGAAGCATCGGAGGAGGAGGTACCCGACAGTGAGGATGGAGGAGTCTCAGAGCGAACTGGGGAGGAAGAGGGTGTTGGCAACATGTTCGAGAACGTGAGCCTCAGCAGTGATAATAGCACGGAATGTCTGCGTGCTGCAGAACTGGCAGCCGAGGCTGCGGGGATGGAATATGGCACCTTCGAGAAAGAAGTACGGAGATTGGAGAAGAAGCGGGTGAAGAAGGAGAGGCCTGTCGATCAAGATGAGGAAGACATGGGCAAGATGCTATTGAGTAACAAGAAGCGGAAACTCTACGAGCGAACGAAGTATGGGGAGAAGAGGCGGACGGCAGAGGTTCGTCTGGATGAATTCACTGCACCTCATTTCTGATATTATCAGCAGCGCGAAACCCTACTGAGGAGGCGCAGAGAGATTCAGAAAGGTCGCTTCAGACCATGACGGTGGTAATAGTTGGATGATCATGTGTACTACCGGCTGCCGCATCATAAATATCATGGCTTAGTTAAGCTACTTAGGCTTCAACACGGCAGCTTTCGTATCCATCCGCGTTCGCTGTGCTCGACCTCCTCTACGTCTACTAATCAGCAGTGGCTTGGGTCACGGTAGCGAGTATCGTCCCCGTCGCCATGGTCGGTATACTCGGTTTGGGTAATAAACACCCTCCTTCAACAGACATTCGCCGTTCTGACGCCTCCGGACCCATCGCGAGTCCCAGACCAGTACCATCGCCCGCTGAGCGGACCCTCCCTGTACCCATTCCAGATAACGGGGACAATACCTCCGGTGGTGGCCTCCACTTCTTCTCTCTACCACATTGGACACGCCGCATACTTCCTGTATCCTCCCCAGCGCGCAAGAGTCTTGCAGGCTTACCCCACGCAGACGAGGACAGAGCGAATCTACGCAGTGCACGTAGACTGTTGCTCGAGAAGGATCTTCCCGCAACTCCGTCTCCGCCGGCCGATACTGACACCACTAGTCATGATGAGCCGAGCGCCCAACTAAATGATGCCCGGGTGTCTATCTCTATCCAGCATGTGTCGGACACTCCTCCGCAACCCACCTTTTATTTAGATGTCTACCACAACACACCCATGATATCCCCTCCCTCTCAGATGAATTCTGTTGCGTTCACATCCTCTCCGAATAGTACTACCGAGAACGCCCTGCGCAAGAGTAAGAGCACGCATTCGTTGCGACCAGAGCAGCCCTCATCAAATGAGCAACAGCGTTCCAGAGGTTTATCAATGACACAGATGTTTACGACGGCGAAACGAACCTCGACTTCGCCTGCCAGTGGAAATTCTCCCTCCACGCCCCTACTACGCAAGTCTTCGTTCTGGTCACGCAAATTTTCGACACCATCCTCGCAGTATCTTACCGTTCCACCCGAGTCACCCTCGCTCCCAGTGCCAAAACTCTCCCCGCTCCGGGTGGACTTTACTGCACCTGCAGAGGCGCTCGCCAGATCACATAGTAATTCTAGTGGTGCAAGACTTTCTAGGCGCCATTCAGAACGTGCCTTTCGTTATCCACAGATCGCTCCTATCAACGCACCTAGTTCGCCGCAAAGCCCGATTTCTCCAGACAGGACCAATGCTCGACCTTCGGCCACTTCACATCACTCGCCTACCCGACGTCCAACCACGGCTGATTCCGCAACTCCTTCGCGTTCACGGTCATTCTTTGCTTTATCACAGCAGTCCACGCACCCTTCTTCAAACAACGAATCGCTTACTACCAGTGCCACATCACGATCGAAAACTGGTCCATCCAATCCCCGAACTCGTTCCTCAACTAATCCACCGCTTCTGCATCGACTTTCGGTTAATTTATTTACCTCCTCACCATCGTCAGCCACCAAAAATGGAACCTTTTTCTCCAATGGATTCGCGTCGTCTCCAACCTCACGCTCTCCTCGGCCTTCTATATCTCAGATCCCACCGGACGTCTTGAAACCCCATACGTTGGAATCTTCCGAGACCTTCATCAACAGATTGGTGTCCCTTGTCTCCAAGGCTGAGATTCTTGGTGTCCTGGCCTCTGCGTAAGATTGTGCTGGGCAGTCTCTGTTCGTTCTAACGACTTCCTGCAGTGGAGACACTATCCATACTGATTCGCTCAAGTTGTATATTGAACGATTTGGATTTCATGGTGACCCTCTGGACGTCGCATTGCGTAGACTGTTGATGGATGTCGGTCTACCGCGAGAGACACAGCAAATTGATCGAGTGATTCAAGCATTTGCGAATAGGTATCTTTCGTGTAACCCTGACCTATTCACTTCTAGAGGTGCGCCATATTTCCTCTTCGTGCAAATCGACGATGATGATAATGATGCATTATTCAGACCACCCCTATATCTTAGCCTTCAGCCTGATCATGTTGCACACGGATGCTTTCAACAAGTCAAATAGACGGAAGATGTCCAAGGTGGATTATATGAAGAATACGGCGCTCCCAGGCTTGATTCCTGAAGTTCTTGATGTATGTCGAACCCCGTTGGCACCACAGTGGGTCATTCATGACTGTCTCTTAGTGCTTCTACGACAACGTCGTTTTCGCACCATTCATCTTTATCGAGGACCCCCTGGACCCAGAAGGAAGTGTTGAAGGAAACCTTACCAGACCCTCCACGTCATCTGGGCTTCCAAGTCCAATGATACAAAGTGGGAATACGTTGCTGAGTAGACCAAAGATCGATCCCTACTATCTCATTACGAATGTGAGTGCTTAGTACCGTTCTTGCCAATTTACCTTACGTGTCCTTTAGAATTTGCTAGATCAGCTCCGTGTTAACGTCGAAAACCAAATTTCACTTGAGAATCCATTTCGATGGGATGGCACCGGTACTTCTTGGGACTATGACGGGATCCTCCTGGATTTTGTCAAGGGACACGTGGTACAGGTAGCTTCAGTGGATGTGCGTTCGATGACTCCATTCTTTGGCTTGAGTGTTGGGAGCATTCCGACACCGTCTGTCAATGCTCTTGGTGGTGTACCTGAAATGCTACCTGTCTCTGAGACATGGACCATCAGGCTCACCAAGGTCGCTGTACTCAATCGTAAGGATGATCTATTGGAAGGAGGGAAAAGGCCATCAAGTCGCAAGTGGCGACCATATATCGTCGCGCTTACGAAATCTCAGCTTCTTCTTTTCCGTGATCTGTCATGGCAAACGACACTACTCTCATGGAATGATCCGCCAAGGAGACCCCCTATACCGTCAACATCGTTCAAGCCCGATGAAACCATCTCGTTGAATGACGCGCTGGCAGTTTTGGACCGGACCTACTCCAAGGTGAGTTAGTTCGTGCTACAAACGTCTAGACTTCACCCGTCTGTACACAGCACCCGAATACTTTTCGCATCACCACTCGTGATGGACGTCACATTCTCTTCCAGACAACTGAGGAGAAAGAGATGAATGAATGGATCTCTCGTATCAACTATGCGAGTGCCTTCAAAACCACAGGCATACACATGCGATCACTCGGAATGACAGGCAAAGTTCTCGAGCTCACCGGAGTAGCTGCTGCCACGTCACACCTTCACGACTTGCAGCTTCCAACTATCAGTCATCCGAGAATGCTGATATGGAATCAGCGTAGTCTCTCTGAACCGACGGATCAGCCTCCTAACAAGTCACATAATGGGTACTCTGCAGATATGGATAGTTGCCAAAGTGAGGATATATCCGCACCCGAGGTCGAAGGAGCGTCCCAATTCAAGGAGACGTTTGATACAGTGAAAGCAGAATTGGCTGCTACACGCATCAGCGCTTCAGGTCTTTCGGTCGTGGAAAGGGCATGCCCCCTTGGGCTAGAATCTTCCCGCCTCGCCTCCAGATCCCTTATGATTCATACTCGAGTGGAGGATCTGGAGCATCGCATCTGCGCCGTCCATGCACAAATCGATTCTAATATGCACATAGCGAGACACATCGCGATTTTGGCACCATTCCAGAAATCCACCCGAGACCGTTTGCAAGATACTATTCAGACCATGTCCAAGAAAATACAAGTAATGCGCTTGGACGTCACCAAACTCATCTGCCATCGCAATATTCTTCTCAATGACCTCGCTGTTGAGGAGAGGAATATCAAAGAGGCAACCTCGCTCGCTTTACAAGCTGCAACGGAAACATTGCAGCAGCGATACTCCGAATATACTTCACAGTCATCGATCTCTACTCAGGAATACCGACGCAAGAGTTCGTTTCAGGAAGAAACCTTTCCGACAGGCTCACAGTCCCTCGACTCGCCTACTCATCAAACATTCCATTCCGCGCTGGACTTTGGTCCTGATTGGCCATCGTCTGGCGAAGCGTTTACTGCACCCTCAGTTTGGGGACCATCTCTCACCACCGATTTGCTGGTCACACAAGGTGATGATAACTCGACGGGGTGTTATCCATCTCCTGATGAAACATCATATTTATCGTTATCCACCACCAACCAGTCCCTGCCAGACACCTGCTTGCACGAGAAGCTACCCGTGGTGCCAAATTTCCCAGAGGAACAGGCAGAGGAATGGGACAAAACGCGAGCGGCGAAGCGGGTTTCACTGGTGAAGCTACCATCCGATCTGCGCATGGCGGTCATTGCTGGCAGATCTTCCTACCATGATCAAGGTAACAATCCGTTGACTGAGGAACCGGAAGTTGGTTACCGGACTTCAGGCAGTCAGACGCCATGAGCATCGCAACGCTAGCTTGTATATATCTATAGACGCTACCAAGTACGTACTTTGTACCTGTGTCCTCATGTCATTCACACCATCAAAAACAAGCTCCCGATCTAGCTCATAGATATATGTTATTCCGAACAGACAGTACCGTACAACCAAAGAATCTGAGACAAGTACTACCTCGAAACTCGACTGCGATCAAGCGATGCCTCCCAATCCGTCACTATAGCTCTGTGAATAGCCGCTTAGGCCAACCTATCAGGTGTGTTTCCCTCCAGCGTTCGTGGGACTGGTGACTTCCAGCATACCGTCCCGCAGATTCAAACCTCCCAGCTGGACAGTTTCCCATCGGCTCAAGCGTTTCTAGGTTACAAGGTGTCCACATTTATCCTAGTATTTGACAGCTGTTCGCATCGCTTCCCTAGTCTGAAAATTGCATGCAGTGTCACTTGGTAGGCGTGTTTGCCTCTCTTGCGAATGCCGGCGCCAGTCAGCAAAAGTGCCAACTACACTGAGAGATGTCGGTTGAAACGGCTAGTCTTTCCTCCTCTCGTTCTGTTCCCCCCTTCCCTGTTCTCCCTCCCTCTCTCCACTTGATCGGTCTTCAGGAGAACAATGACTTCAACCGCCGTGGAGGCTCCAAGCTCTCTATGAAGAGTTTCGGCCAAGCGTTTCATCACATTGTCTTTCCGAGACGATTGGACAAGGTCGTTCGCCTGGAAAAGGTAGCCGAGGCGATGATAGAAGACGATAACGTAGTTTGCAGTACTCGGCCCTCGAATTCCATGAAGCGCAGGACGCCTGGCGGTTCTGCTTCTTCTCAAGTCTCAACAACATCCATTATTTCTCATTCGACTGTCTCGCGTATTTCCACATCACGACGCTCGCCGACAACAATGATCACGTCTTTCCCTTCGCCAAATGTTACCGACATACCATCTAGAAGTCTCACAAATAAGTCACCAATTTCCACCGTCTTACTTGCTGAGGAGGATGAGGAAGACGAGGAAGGCGATCCAACACTTGCTCTTTGGAAAACAGAACAACTACAACGTGCTAGACTTGCAAAGTTGACCAGGCATCTAGGGGAGGAGATTCCTGCAGAATTGGTGCTCAGTCCTGTTGTCCTATCCTATGGGTCCATACATGTCCCTGTTCACTCGCGTCGTAGTGGGTATCATCGCAAACACAAAAGTCTCGACCCTTTGGCATTCAGACAGGAGTCGCCGGTCACTGGGTCTGCTGAAGGCGTTTCGCGGAAAAGTAAATCACTAAAGGTGCCAGGCGACACCCGTCCTCCGTTGTCAGTGATTGGTACTGGTGGGGTCCGTATGGCCGAAACTACGGTGAGATAGGAATTCGGGACGATTGTCGGTGTCGCGGTTTCTTACTTGTACTCAGATGGTTCCTACCCCGGCACAACCTTTAGGTACCACTCCCGAAACTCACTCGAACATCCCGATGAATCTTCTTAATAGCGATGTTCCGCACGAAAGGGGATTAATGGACACATATTCTGACAGTCCTCGTTCTCGCTTTCTACACCCATTCGTCGAGACCCCCAGTGAGACTTCCCCATTTGTCCTCGGTGCTTCCCCCACTTTACAAAGGTCCAGGACGCTTCCCCGGCGACCTGTGACAGCCGACTCGAGTTCTCGCGTAGAAAATTTGGCAAACTTCTTTGGTGTCAATGATGAAGATGTTTTAACTACAGACCGGGTCTCTGGGAAGTTTCAGAAGCTCCAATCTTCATCTACTAGTGCTGCAGGAGACCTTGCTATCGGTGGTATCCATTCCCAACCAGTGGCAGATTCACAGCTTTCCAGTAAGGTTGAGGTGATAATCGGCAAACCATCTCGATTCTGGAACGGTGGAACGACGACACGAGGAATACATCCGGACGATGTGAGGGACAAGCTCAGAGCAATGAGAGCGACTTAGCACTACTAGTATATTAATCATCATGTGGCATGACAACTCCTAACCCTAACAATATCAAACCTAAACCTAACCTAAACCTAACCCGACCCTTGGGTTCGAACCACGTCCAGCTCACAGGCAATGGTGAGCACGGTGGCCTAAAGAAACGACTAACTAACTTCTAACTAACTAACTAACTATAATTATTCAGCCAATTTTCCAAGACGAGAGCGGCTTGGCTGTCAAGTTTTTCATACAAAAGGACATCCCTCAGGAAATACAAGCAGAGTTATGCGAAACAATCACTGTGAGTGGGATACGGTACCAGGTTGGACCATTAGGTTTGACGTGCAGCTCAGTCACTCGGTGGACGTGTAGAAAGCAAGGTGCCAAGACAAGGCTACGTTCTGACCCAGCCCGGCACTCCAGAAGAGGAGCGCCTTCGCCTTTGCTGGATCAGTCCAGATCGGCCAGAACGTTATTTCGTACCCTACTCCTACGTCGAGGCTTGTAAGATCGCGGGAATGGTGCTCAAACAGATATTCGTCGAGAACGAAGGACCCATCAAGATGCATATTCACCCTAGCATCGCAAATGTGAATGCCCGTGCAGCACTTAGTCAGCGTATCATGGTGAGTTGTCTGGTCGCAGCTACGGTATTCTAGGTAATACCTCACTGGGCTTTTTGACGATCCAAGCACTCCGGAGGAGACCCCACTGCATCTCCTCAGTCTGCTCGTGTAATTCTCGCAGACCCCAACACAGAAGTTTTCCAGCATCTTGTCAAGTCGTATCAAGGCGTCCCAGATAAGTATATCGAATCCTATTTATGGGTCAAGAAATGCGTGGAGAAGGGTGCACTCGTTTATACGCCACTGGTGTATAAGAACCCAGGAGGCCGACGACCTGGTGAAGAGTGAGTTTCCAATACCCTCGTCGATCACAGGCGGTACTTATTCACACACAGACGAACTCAATTTACCGAAGAGGACGAGGAACACCTATGCCAGTGGATAGCAACCAAAATTCCTTACAAGGAGACGGGCGGTAGAACTGGTAATCGTCTCTACCAACAATTATGTGAGATGGTGGGTACCAAATTATATATAGTCACTGGAAGATTCCCTCTGATCTCTCCCAGGTCGTTGACCCAGAGTACGCGTGGGTGACTCGACATACATGGCAGTCTTGGCGGGAGCGTTATAAGAAGAATTCGGTCCGCTTGGACAACATGATTGCCGCAATTGTGGATCAAAAAAAGCCTGCCCATGGGGAGAAAGGGCAATATGGTTACGTTCGACAGGAGGAAAAGACAAGACGTACGAGGAGAAAGCGTACAGAGTCGGTGGACGAGCCGCCTCGCGCCAATCACACAGAAGGAGAAATAACAAGGTGCATCACTGCCAACACCGATACTACTGTGCCAATCATCTTGTTTACTGCCGACCAAGTCTCCGGCGAGCCTCAGGCTTCAATGTCGGGAATACGTGCCCGACAAACACCTGACGAAGAGGAAATGGCTGATGGTGAAGAGAGCGAGGAGTGGCGCATTCGAGTTGGTAACCAATCTCCACCTTTGTGGGGAAAACGGAAAGCGGATGATGAAGGCCATGAGCAACACGCCACGAAGAAAGCGAAAATAATGTGAGTTTTTTTTTGGGTAGATTCGAGCCCCAAGCCCTAAAGCGGCCCAGTTCACATTCCAAGGCCTTCGCGCCACCAATCACGTTTGCATCAGGAGATGGACAGGCAGCAGTGCCACTCCATTGCATTGATCAAGCGATCTATGAAATAGCCAACGAGTTCAGGTTCACTGTTCAAGAGGTGAAAGAATTCTATGACAAGTGCGGTGAAATGGATCGCACTAGGTCACGATTTCAGAGGATGCGACAGTTACTGAACAGCGTCGGAGACACCATTGGTGATACTGGTGGTCTGTAACGGTTGAGCGGTATTCTTGGTCACTCGACTTGTGTTTATTCGCGGCGTATACCTGCAGACCCTAATAGATATATCATATGTTACACACTATAACATGTCGTTCTCCGCAAATCTAATGTAATCTGCCGCTCGCATGGGTGCAGACGGGCTGTCAAATGGCTTTTTGCGTCTGGTCCAGTAATGTCATGTGCTGTGTCACGGGAATGGAACAATGTTACTTACTTCTCTCCAGCAGCAACTGATGGGAACGAAGCAAAAAGGTCTGGGTGCTTGGGAAGAGGGGATTCACTTTGTGTGATCCATTAGCGAGACAGAGACGACGACTACAATAACTGACCTGAAATAAGAGTGACGCAGAGCTTCTTCAGCAGTGATACGCTGCGCTGGGTCATAGGTCAAAAATGACATTAAAAGATCGATCCCAGATGTTGTCATGTATTGGAACCGCTGGCGAAACTGGTGAGCATGTGGAGCAGGGAGGGTGATGGTCTTGGCGAGAGGAAGACTGGAATATTCTGGCCAGGAGGAGGTTGTGGGAGGGCCGAGGAGCTTGAAAATCATGGAAAGGAGTTCGGCCTCTCCTTGAGCCTGAAACACAGGCTCTTTCAAGAGCAGTTCGGCGAAAATGCATCCCACAGACCACATGTCGATAGCAGTTGAATATTTGGTGACTCCCAAGAGAATTTCTGGGGCACTGTTGACGTGAGTAAGAGAAGATAAAAAAACTGAACGGACGCCACAGTCAACGTACCGGTACCATAAGGTCACCACTAGTTGTGTCAAACCTCCTACTCCAACAGGATCTCCGTATCTTCGTGCGAGACCGAAGTCGGCTACCTTGATCATTCCGCGGTTGTTCATGAGTAAATTACTGGTCTTCAGATCGCGGTGTAAAATCCAATTGGAATGACAGTGGGCGACAGCAGATAATAGCTGCAACATTAAAGTTTTGATTTCCGATTGCAAGAAGGGGGAAGGCATCAGGGTCAGGAGCGTCTTGAGATCATGCTCGATGAAATCCATCACTACGTAGACTCTTCCGGCGGTTTGTGTTGATCTCAATTTCGAAGGTGATTAGGCAGCTGAACTTACTGTGTCAAAGTGTCACCGACGACCACTTCGCGAATTCGAACTACATTCTCGTGTTGACAGGCCATGAGAGCGCTGATCTCACGAAGTGCGGTGATCGGGAAGCCATGTTTCTCCTCGTCGAGTTTGAGCTTCTTAAGGGCAACTATGTCCCCAGTCTCTTTGTCCCTGGCACGGAATACAACGCCGTAGGACCCTTCCTCGATTTGGTTGAGTCGCTCGTAACAGTATACGGAACGGGACGGCCGGATTGGAGGATGGGAATTTCTGAGGGGTACGAAGACACTATGTGCAGTAAGGTGGGCTGGGCGAGACCGCTGAGACGGAGAAGGATCGATGGGCATACTATGACTGGCATCATGGACGCGGGCACTCCGAACCGATTTAACGCGACGTTTGAGAGCTTGTTGACGCGCTTGACTTGCCTCAACTTCTGGACCATCTTCGTCCCATTTAGAGCGTTTCCGCAACGGTGTGGACGTATCCAAAGGCAGCGATAAACTTTGCATTTCCAAGTCACTGGAAGTACTTACAATCAAGTTCTTCGCAATCGTCGGACGCCCCGGTCACGTGCAGTAGTCAATCGAAACCAAACGACGACCAAGTTCTGCTACAATTTAGATACATAACTACACCTGAATGAACAACATTGGCATTGATCCAGAGTTAGCCTCAGAAATGATCAACCTGCTCGCTCAAGAGCTCAAGGATGTCCGTGCCCAACTTCGCAAAGCCGAAATGGTAAGCAGCCCCGCAATTTCCTCGAGTTCAAGCTCTTTATCACCATCTTCCAGAGAACCTCCACAACACCCTGCACGGGTGACCCTTCGAACGGGATGACTCGTGAGGTGGAGCAAGCGCTAGCCGCTGAAAATGATTCTCTCAAAGCGGACAATGCTACCCTCCAGGAGTGGATAGCCAGGCTCCACGATGAACTGAGACAAGTATCTTCCATAAAGTCGGAGGAAGATACGAATACGGAAATGGTGCCCCCCATAACAGCTCGCTGATCACGGACGACTAATATACCTTTCTTCAGCCAATGTCTCATACGAGCGGAGAACTCGCCAAATCACTTGCTGAAAATGATGCTCTCGTCCGTGAAAAGGTAATGATGCATTCTTCAACATGTTTACGCGTTTAGAAGGCTTCACGCGCAGGAGGAAGCTTCACAGAATCAAGAAAAGTTGTTAACCCTTCAGGAGAAGTATAGACGGACAAAGGCTAGAGTTCATGAGTACAACGAGGCTCGTATAATTCAACTCCGCTACGACATTGCACTAGAGTTGTGACACTGCCACAGGTTTTGAACGGGCTTCATGTTGCGCTCTCGAACTGTACTCAAGAACTAGAACAGGTCAGCCCGACACTATGTCACGAGCGAGTAGTTAACCATCACGGCAGTCAAGAAAAGCGGTGGTTTCTGAAATCGATTTTAGAGACTTTCTGAACGACTCATCCTATGAACCTGTGGAAGGTCAATTACAGCTGTCTTCAATCCCACCGCTTCCCTGCTGTCGCACCAAACTGCTTGAGGTACGGTAGTGGCACTACATAAGATTAAATTCACGGTGCTTACTACATTCAATAGCAGAATGTTATGGACATCTGGTATGCATTGATCATGGAAAGAGGCTCATTCCTCCTGATGTTTTACCAGCAATGGACCTTACTTCATCAACTACAATGAAGTGATTTGGTCTCCATCCGGGATCGGACTAGGCCTCGTTATTAGACCGGCCTTTCAATACAACCCCAAAATCCATGGCGGCGCATGGACTAAATTCAAGGATGAATTCGAGATTGGAAAACATATGGACGTATGCTGTTTATCAGGCCGAGCTACTCGCTACCTGGGCACATACGAGCGGGTGGGAGGTACAATGGCAATTGCACCAGAAGCTTTAAAACACCTAGGCCACGAAGTATGTGTGCATTCGAATGGGCCTTCACAGGGACTGATATTCTTGCAGAAACTCAATTCTGTTGCAAAATGCACCACACTATTTCCAGACCTGGTGCCCCCCGTCCAAACGCAGATGATCACAAATATGTACAAGCAAGGGGTCATCAAGCTTCAGTGTCTTGGGATTCGACGCGTCGCATTTAATCGGACTTTCGCTGAAAAACTTCAAGAAATGAGCACACCTTCGGTACAACAGAATCTGCCAGAGCACACCGTCATTCCGAACGTTCGGAAACGGAAACGAGCTCCGAAATCGGTCCGTTCGAACAAGAAGAGAGTTTCTGAAAAGTAGAATGTGTTTTCAAGATCTAGGAAATGCTAACATTCTATATATGCTCATTCCAACATTGCAATAATTATCCAATCTATCAATTCCAAACTATGCTTGGAGACCACAAGCATGCTATGGTGGCATGAATTATGATGTCAAAACACTTGCGTAAATTGTACAGAGTTCTCCAGCATTCCACAAGACCCTCCTATCTTGGCCAGTTGAATGTGCAAAAGGCTGGATGTAAGTAAATCCAATGGCTTTGTGAATAGGTCTTCAGTATTCAAGTCAATGTGATCCTGTGAGTTTGATGGCAGGTTCGGGATTCATTTCCAACAAAAATTAGAGGACCGAAAGGGACTGGAGGGAATGAAGTTCATTCAAGAGATGTACATCCTTTTCCCCACGATGGGTCTGTAAGGAAGTATTGGTCAAATGAGGAGAGTAGGGTTCGGCGGAGAACAACGCGAGGATGCCTTGAAGACCGTTAGAGCGCAGGAGGCGGCAACGTTATGTCCACAAATGAAATTGTCAGAAAGGCACGGAGAAAAACAAAGAGACTTTGTGACCGCAGAGATCGCGTGCCAGCGGCTGGGATTCAGTAGACAATAGGACCTCGTTTGGATCAGTAAGCAAAGGGATAGAAATGCACTCTTGGATATGTATCCTCAGTTTTGAATACTCGTGATGTCAACATTACCGATGATACCTGAGGCCTGAGGGACGACATGCCAAAGTTGAGAAGTCATGACAGATAGTTCCATCTGCCTCGTCATCAGGATCATGGTCGAACTCTTGCAGTATACTGCATCACTGAAACCAAGACAGCGATGGATTCCAATGTTGTGATGCCAAACAGAGCCTATGATTATTCGTACCTTTATTCCATTAGATTCGGAAGATATTGTCCTTTGAATATTCCAGCCTAGGGCGCATCGCCGAAAAAAATTCTTCCGAAAGACAAAGCCTTTATAACTTCCATCCATCAGGTGTTCTGTATGCCAAATGAGACACTTTTTAATGTTCGAACACAAAGGTATATAATGGTCATATGGTTGTCATGTAACAGCCAATATCATTATTTGCAAGTGCGAAGCATGCACAGTGAATCTAAGCGCATATATTCCGAATTCATCATTCTCGTTATATTCACAACTCGAAATTGTATTAGTGCGTGTCCGTCTATCGTTCGAGCGGTGTCCATATTTGGTGAGTCGCGGCTCGGCT
>JBBPJJ010000191.1:7212-26127 GCA_038088635.1 Veloboletus limbatus
CGAGGTGTCAGCCGGCATCAAACACTACGAGTTGTACCTACATGCCAAGCATCCGCAACGAAGAGATCCCAAAAGAGAATACGGCGCCGTTCCACAATTTTGTCAGGCAAGCCCCATCTAGTACTATCCCGATCTAACCCCACAGGTCAAGTCTTGAGCTTCCTTTATCTCTCGATCGGATACTCACGGAGACCAACCTGGTAGAATGGAAACGAATAAGTACCCATCAATGTGCATATCTCAGGAAAATAAGACACACAGTTTGGGAAAGATGAGCGGCGAGAACAATCAGTGACCATGTGGTCTCCATACTGGATTCCTTTGTTGACAGTTCATTTCCACTCATGGCATTGTAAATACTGAACATATGAAGTGCTTGAATGGTTACCAAGGACGGCTTTTCCAATACGGACTGTAAACAAATAGCCGCTTGCGCTATTTGATGATAGTGCTCTGCTTCGGCATTCGCTGGATCCTGTGTAAGATCAACAAGTGCACCGAGTGCGAAAACGAGGAAGAGCAACGCTAGCTCATGGGCACTTTTATTGTCCTCCGCCATCTTGTGGGGTCCATCAGAGTAGTATATCGGAAGGAGCTCGTCCATAATCTGGTCCTTGGACACACCATGGTACAGCCAACCAGCCTGTTCACAGTAGGTTTGTGCCAGGTAACTGGCGCGCTCCCAGTTTGGCAAGTGCCCTTGGATCAATCCACGGACGGCACCAGTGGGACCCATCGGGGTAAAGGGAAATGCCTGCGAAAACATTCGAAGATCTTGACGCAGTGGAACACTCTCCGCCTCTCTCGCTGAATCCGGTGTCGATGTGTCCGACCCGTTTTGCTGTGCCATGTTGTCAGACTTGACTCATGAGATGAGCGTGGACGTCCAAACTTAAAAAAAAGGATGAGAACTTGCCATCAAGAGACACTGACATAAAGCGGAGGATCAAGGTTAACATAACACGGCAACGTGCAAAGAATCGTTAAGCGGAAAACGCACCTCCGATCCACCGGTGGGTCCAAAGAAGCGTGAGATACCATGGTCGGTGATTGAGAGCGTGCCAAAAGTGTCCAATACCTCTGGAGGGTGGCTCAAAATCCCGGACTCGTCGGGTGAATTTAATGATTCATCGTCCTTGTGATTGACTCCCAAGAGATCTTCGCGGAGGAGTGGGTGAGGCTCCGTCGAGTGCTGAGCTTGAAGCTCGCCCAAGGCATCCTCGAGTTGCCGGATCCGTTCGCTCATTTTAGTTATCCGGCGATGAAGGTGTTCGGTGGCCGCGAGAACGAACCTAACATGCGGCGCTTAGAAAGGAATTGCCGGTAAAAAAAAAAAGTAAGATTGATACCGAGTTCCTTGACCAGTGGACAAGCTGCCTGTGGACATGATGCGAGTCACACACATGGATAACGACACGAAACGACACCACGGACCATTTGGACACAATGCTGCACACCCCCTCCTCTGCGCGAAGGAAGGTTGAACGATGAGTAATACATGGTGACAAGGAGACGTGTACCTGGCATGATTGGCATGGGATCTGCTTGTCGCACTTTATCTTCAACCTTGTAAGAGTACCATTAGGTCAGAAATAGTGGAGAAGGATCAGTGGGTAACACGCGCGGTGATCGCACCTCCTACACTCGGCGCATGAGATCTGCCCGTTATTCCTCTTCTGTTCTATTTCGCGTGCATGGCCGCCATCAAATCTGTATTCCTCGATCTCTCTGCGACCAGCCTTGCGTTTAAGCTTGCTCTTGGAGGATTCTGGAGGCATCGAAAGGAGCTAGGAGGGTGGAAGGTGATACTGTAGACTCTCAAACTAGAACTGCGTGGTGCCTGCCTGGGAGAAAGAAGCTAAATGTGCCGCGTGGTGGCGTGAAAATCCATGGCAACCAGATTGTTGCAGAAATGCCTCACTTAGGTAGCATCGACTATAAAAAAAACAAGAGAAAAGAGAAATAGGAACAGACAAGTATCGGGCCATCAGTGCGACTCGCTAATTACACCGGCGCTACTCCTCGAACAATTGTCGTGAGGACACCCATGCCAAAGGCCGTGTAACAGATTTCACACCCAGCGGCACCGTCATGCCACCAGACGACCTTCAAAGCTTCATGTTCCCCTCAAAAGTACCCCAAGAGACACTTGGATGCGAATCATGAACCTGCAGGACGCCCAAAGGGAGACCGTGGCACCCGGTAACGATGGAAAGTTCAAACCCTAGTAGTTTCGAGGGCCTAGCTCGTTAGGCGACAAGGGTTGGCAAGACACGGAAAGAATCGCGATATCTCATCGGACCTCCTCGGCTCGCTCCGTTCGAAAGGGGTGTGAACTATATCAGTCACTATTGCCACCGCGGCTGCCTGAAGGCTCATTCATTGACCACAACGATGTCCACGCAAATCGGGCATTCAAATTTGCCACACGGGGAGCCTATCATCGTTTACTGCCATCGTTGCACTTGAGGGTACCCGATGTCTGACTTCGATACCACCTGAGTAGATGAAAGGTTGTGGGTCTTCTCCCATCAAAACAGGCCTTGCGAACCCGGGGTTTCCGACATAGCCTGACGTCAAGAACTGCGCAGAAAGCTCAAAACCGCTATGATCTCGCAAGATTCATCATGGAATGCTCATATCATCGCGTCTACAAGAAGCGGTGCCTGTCAATGATGTCAGTGTCCAGTCAACCAGAAAGTCCAGAAGGATTCCAGCAGCACATATAATGAACTCCACTTTCCCGGTGTAGCGACCGCTGCGGGTCACACAGAAGAGCCGTTATTTACACGAAACACGACTGACAGCCGCCAGAAGACAGTAAGAAAACTTTGAAAAGAAGTAGTCATCGTGTTTGTTCAGCTGTGGGACGGGAAAGAGGCGTAAAGAACCCTCTCGTCGGCAACCGCTGGTACTATCATTTCCGAAGCATAAGAATACGGATAGAATAACGGAAGAACTTACTATCAGGTTGATATAGTATGTCATGATAACTTGGTCACTTGAATTCTACACCATCCGAGGAAGTGATATCACTGCAAGAACACCTTGAATGAAATAGCGTAAAGAGCGCAAGAAACATACCGATTGCACCACCTTCTCGTGTGGGGGGACATTCGAGAAGACTCGCCCTGCCAGATATGGGGGCAATAGTATGTAGCCAACGTCTACGATCCGAACTGTTGTGCCACATTTCACAACAAACAAAGCGGAGAGATATTTTGACATCAAAAGGAAATGTGGACAGACAAGTCGTTGGTTCATCTTCCAAATCTCCACGTCCAAACAGTTTACCTTGTTCGCACCAATCCCGCATCACAATGTCTCACACTGCAGGCGTCGCCCAAGCACCTAGTATTGATCGTCGAATATTTCATCGGCTACAGCGTATCCCATGCGGCAGATGCTACGCTGTAATTGAATACAACCGAGGAACAGGGTGGGGTGTTGTCAGCAAGCTGGTGAACGAGCACTGGAAGGCGTGCCCGGGAAAGCCACACGTGTGGCTAACCCACATGGCATGCACAACCAATTCCCCGCCCGACACAGCGATCGCGTTACCTCCACCACTAGCTTTGAAACAGCATAGCGGCTCAGTCGCAGAGTCCGTGGATTCTTCAAGCAGCACTTGGATCTCGCCGGGGTGTGAGAGGAAACGGAGGACCATGGAGCAACGAAAGTTGGAGCTCGAGCGAGACGAGTACGCAAAAAACATAACGATGAAGAGCGTTGTTTGCGGAGGATGCCACAAGGAAATCAGTCTCGATAAGAGGTCAAAGTATTATCCTGGCTTATGGCTCAAGCACAGGGGTAAATGCCCGAACATCGAGAAGCTTGAGGTCAGTAAATTCGGCTGGAAAACAGGAAAACGTACTGACCCCTTTGAAGCGCTCCAAAGCAAAAGTCCCACAAGTATTGAATGGAATACGACAAGTGCCCTACGACGTCGTCATTCCAGGGTTTGACGGCAATGGCCACGGAGAGATGGGGCAGCTTGACCCTGCAGAGCGTTACGAGACTCATAGTGCAGCAGGCGCACAGCAATTAGTATGCCACTGTGACTCTGAGAATCCGCCCAGCGAAGACGACGATGAAGACGGGGATTCGCTGCTTCATGAGCCTTTCCCGAGTGAGTCCGTCGTGCCTCATGAGTACACTTCGCACTAAGGAAGACGTGTGTCTTACCGTGCGGAAATGCAGCATTGAATAGTGATTTTTATCGGACCCAGCGGTACTACAATCGCACTGGTGAATGGGCATACCGATACGCTACTAAAGACGAAATTACGACCAACCTCTTTCGTGGTCAGCGTGAACCATACGCGCATCTGGGTGGTCGCCCTTTCGCCCACCTCGGCCTGCAGACCGAAGGCCAACACGGAACGCCGCGCTGTGTCATAGGAAACCAGGTCGAACAAGCGGTTTCACATCCCGACAGCTTCCAGCCAACCAAGGAGCTCGGCGAGCAGGGTAAAAACGATGAATCTCATGCACTGTCTTGGCACCATGAACAGTAGCCCATTTCCCCAACGAGGCCAGGAGTCGTCGGAAAATATGCGGAGGAGAGGAATACGGTTCAGAGCGGCCGCCAACATCATCTCGTCTCCAGGTTCAGTTAATCACGTTCGAATACATAGCAAATTATCTAATTCGTAACTCAAGCCCCGAAAATTAACTTTAGTTCAATGCCTACCACCCTTTTTTTTTTCATTCACGTTGCCTCTGAGCATGACATTTGCGCCACAACTTTGAGGCCTCGAGGCTGCACTGGCACATGAGGCTCTGAGGGTGGTGGAGGGCGCCGAGTTCACTGTTCTATTGACCCTTCTCACCCCATAAGATGTCTCTACCACCATATTTCGAGACCGTCCGAGTAAGCGACTAGCTCCTTTCTATTCGCAGAATGAACGCTCAGAAATGCTACCACCCTAGTCATTCGCCAACGTTCCCATCACCGAACACGGTGTGGATACTGCGTCTTTTCTGGAAGCCTCGGACGGGCTTTTGAAGTTGTTCGGTATGTCCTCCATTACGTCTCCCACCTCTGAATTTTTCCTGATTCAGCCGTGCCCACAGATTTACTCGGGTCTGGCGTCTTCGGATTTGTCCAGGCAGACATTAAGGGCAACATTGAGGAACGTCAACGGTTTTCTATTCACAACTTTCTTTCCGTTAGAAGCTTATATATTTGCCCTTGCAGGGTGTTCGCTCGCGCTATCGAGATGCTTCCCAGAGTTCGACGACGCTCGAGAATCTTGTCAGAAGCGAAACGTCAGAAGGACTTCGTAATGGAACCGCTTGTCTGGTGCGTCTAACTCGGTGAGCGGCACGCCTTGTCTCAGTCCAGCACACAACTCACTAAGCCGAACAAACGACGCTCGAATAATAAATTGATTTATTAATTTCAGTGGTCTCATGTTTCTATGCAAGGCATTGCAACACATGCAAAAGGATCCGTCCGTTGAATTACACGTGTGCTTCAAGCGCTCATATGATGAAGTGCTCAAGCATCACCACACGTTTATCGTGCGTTCGTTAGCCAGCGTGTGTTATCTCACCTACTTTAGGGGCGCTCGGCGTGTAGGGTTAATCGGTTGCTTTTTATTGGCTTAGGTCGCCGTCAGGGCGGTTCCTTACCGACGAGATTTCATTGCTCGCATCTCGCAAGGAGGGGATAAGGAGAAGTTTGATGTTGAGTTCGCAAAGTGGCTGGATGGGCTCGATGCCATCGCCAGCCGCTTCAAGGTTTTCCTAGAGGAAGGAGAATATGGTAGGGTGTAACATCCGATGGCGAATCATGGTAATAGAATTCCGTCACGTGGATGATGTAGGGTCGACGGCATAGATAGATGTTCTTTGAAGCTCCCTTCATTGTTCCCTCTACAGTGACAGTCCTGAGCGGGCGAAAGATGTAAGTGTGCCACCGATAGGAGGCGGCGTGCAATTAAGAGTCCGCGGATTTGGTTGACCACAGCGCCGATGTTATTTATTTACCTCCGCTCCACATATGACCTGGTGGAGGCTATAAGACTGTTTCTCATACAAATTATTCGCATCGCTTCCTCGATCCGGGGGATGTGATAGTGATCTGGATGGTTAAACCGATCACGAGTAGTACCGAGACACGTCGACGCTTTCGAAGTGGCATCTTTCCTGCTTCTTCGTTGACTTGGATCGGATATGCCTTACCTTGTGTAATTGGCAGTCGCCGTGGCACACAGCAATATATCAACATACTTTGAACAATAGTTTATCAGATTGCCCGCAGGAACGGGCGCAAAGTGCCGGAATGTGGCCAAGGTTTTTCAAAAAAAGAACGAGAGATGAGTCCCGTGTCTTCAATCAAGGGGTGTTATCACGATCGACGCCTGCATGGCCACGGCGCAACACGTACATGATGAGTACCTCTAAAGGAGATTAGGCTGTCAGCCGACGGCATTGCAAGTCACTCTGCGATTTAAAACCTAATCCTGCGGGGAAGCTGAAGCTAATGTATGCGGGCCCCACTCTTCACGGTGAGCATGGAAGGTGCTATTAAAACATAAGGACCAAGAATCTGTCCCTCGTTGCGAGTGGAACCGCGTGGAGGCTGACTAATGGGGCTTGACCATATGGGTCCATGTGTTATCCTGAGCAATGTCAACGGCGATCAATTGAATACGACATGGACTGAAGTTCCGGAGATATGATGATGATCGAGAACAAAAAAAAAAATAAAAATCTTCGCACGGAATTTTGAAAAGTAATTTACTCGAGGTAAAATAAAGGAAAACACATCCTCTGAGAGGGCCGTCCAAAACAGGTGTGACTCTGAATCAAGTTTTAAAGACTGACGGTCGGATGCAATGAGTCATGTCACCGCGGTGAGGTGGAGTTGCACAGGATTATTGCGTGACTGACGGTGAAAGGCGAGAGAAAGCTCGCAAGGGTGGGACAGGTCATAGGGGTGACACAACATTCACACCGCGCGGAGGGGATTCCGGGCCACCACGACATGAAGTGAGCAGACATAGAGTTCCGTTCTAGACCCGAGGGAGCAACATGAATGCTGCGAAAACAAACCGCATGTAAGAGAAGGTCAATAGGATACACAGATGGAAAGTGAGTAGCTGCGATAGCCTGGCACGCCAACGTTGCGCTGCTAGGAGCGATCAAATCGTGACCGAAAGCATCGCATAATGATAAAGAACGGGGAAGGAGACAGAGATAATGAAAACCTGGCGATGTCCACAGAACAGCCGATTTGATATCACGTTTCTGGAAATGCCGGATGAGAGGAAAGAGAAATGAAACGTGACAGGATAAGGGAGAGGGAACACTTCCGCGGACAGAAATGGGACACTCGAGCCTCAGATCCTTTGGACGAGGAAAACACAAGGGAAGCCGATATGCAAAGTTTCGACTCGTGCACTCGTTCCTGGGCTAGATAATTAGCAAGAAATGTTCTGCGGAGATTGAATATGTCCGTGCGAATTAAGCTTTGGTTATGTTCTCGAAATCCCTGATCTGTGACATATTTTTCTCTTGTTTCTGTAAATACGCTTTGGACCCGAACTAGCTTACACACATATTAAATCCCTTCTCTCTCTCGCCGCATCATATTTTTTTTTTTTCTGTTCTTTCTTTCTTTCTTTTTCCCTTCCACCGTCACTGCTTCCAGTCATTGCATATCCGAGGATATGGATGTGGACACCTATCCGTGCGTACCCTCCTCGCTGTGCCCGCTGATCTGACGAGAATGTGACTTGCAGTGCTGCCACTTCGTTGGCATCTCCGTCGCTGTCCGCCCCCCCGTGCGCATGTCCATTTGATCCGTCTCCACGCGCACTCACCAGCGTATTAGAAATCCCCGCAAGCGCAAGACACCTCCAGCCCGAGAGCGTTCTCCTGACACTGACTCCAGGGTTACCAAAGCCTCTCCCACCGCACCCAAAGGCGAATATGAAACAGGGCGCGTCATATGTGAGGTTTGTGGCGAAGGGGTTTCCTTCCGCGACGAAGGAACCGGCGGTTTCACCTTGAAACATTGGGACGCGCATCGTCAGCAATGGTACGTCACTCCCATGTGCCTGTGATGACTCCATCAACGCACCAGTCATTCCAGTGCCAACACTACCCAGTCAGTCCCGGAGCCAGTAATCTATACTCCAGAGAGCACAGCGGAGGCCCTCGCGAATCCACCACCAAAACGACGCCGTGCCAAGCGGACCGAAGAAGAGCGTATCGATTATTTGCGTGCAGACCCCTACGTCGCCCAATTCGAGGCCTATCGTGTCTTGTGTGCTTCCTGTGACAAGTGGATTCGCCTACGCCCTAATTCCACATATTGTTCTATTCCATGGGACGCCCATAGGAAGAGTTGCTTATCAAAGAAAATGTAAGCACATCGGTGGCTTATCCGGCTGCCACCGAATTTCACATTGTTATACAGCAACACCAAGAACAGCTATGGTTTAGAAGAGCGCAACTCTTTGCTTTCCAAGGACCCCGATATCCGCAAATTTGATGCCGAGCGGGTGCTATGTAACATCTGTGACCAATGGCTTCCAGTCAGTCCAGAAAATCATATGCAAGCTGTGCAGAAGTGGTTGCAACACCGCTCGGTTTGTCAGAAATCCATCGTTCAACCTGCTACATCACCCGTCCAGCCGGAGCCTTCTTCGAGTTCTAGGTCCGTCATCCACTGTTTTCCTTTGTTTGTACTTAGGATTAAAGCTTTGACAGACTTCATACTGATGATCCGCGTCCCCGGTCCGTTGAACCCAGTGAATTCAATGCCTTCCATGCAGAAAGCTCACATGTTTCACAACCAAACATGGAACCTTCCTCTGCGATCTCCAAGTCTGGTGGAATCCCCAGCTCTCCATCTTCCTCATTCAAGGACCTCACCCCAACTAACTTCCCTCCGGTTCATGAGTCTCGCCGACGAAATGCCGAACAACGAGCTGCTACCCTCAGGGCAGACGAGCTCGTAGGAGAGGTCGAGCCAAACAGAGTATTTTGTACTCTCTGCAGGAAATGGGTGCAGCTCAGGCAGGACAGTTCATACTGTGCATACCCGTGGTTACAGCATCGTGGAAAATGTTTAGCCAGGCAGTGGGTCGTCACTTTTTTATTTTATTTTTTCCTTTTCACATGAGTGGCCTTTTTTCTTCCATTTGCTCGGCGACCATGTGCGGGGCTCATGTTCTTGTGTTTTAGTGAGAGGCGCGCACAAAAGGCGGCTCAAGCAGCCGACGTGAGGGCCAAGGGAGGTCAACCCGCCCTAGAGGACAGCCTCACTGACGATGACGCTTCCGCTGAGGACGAGCTTGACTCCGACGACGGTCCTATCGACGGTCCTGAATTGAACGAGAGGCGCAGATCGAAGGCTCCAGTACCGACAGAACCTCGGCTTTCTCCACTTTCCGCGAAAAAATACCGGTTGTTCGATAGCGCCGACACCCGACTCGGTCCGCCGCCGTGGCCAGTAGCATGCCCTGATGCTCCAATGAGCGGTGTCCCTCCTGCCCCTCCTCGTAAAATGCAGCTCGTGCGTGTGATACGTCCCAGAGGGACAGACAACATCCCCTCTGTGGAATCGGGAGCCTCGGGCAACAGATTATCACGAAGACTGATATTGGGTTTGGCGGATCTAGACTCGGTGCATGGCCGGTACGTGACCTTGGTCATGTCATCTTCCTTTTGTTCTTGTTCCTTTTTCTTTTGATCATCATTTTTAAGAAAACGGTGTGTTGATCGTGCTTTTTCCATTTTACAGCATGAATTTCATATTCTCATCCATTGCGTATCTCTTCATGGCTACCTACGAACCGACTGATGACATGACGATATCCTCTTTACTGACTTACCTCAACGCCGTTATGCCGCCGGACAAGCACGAAGATTTTGACACTGCTGAAGTTGCGAAAGCAGCCGCTGCCCTCTCGGACAAGGGTGATATCATTTTCGAAGGCGATACGCTGCGCCTTCCAGACTGAGGCCTTTTATTGGCTTCCTCTGCCCAGTCCCCTTCCCACCACGTCTCTGTATCATATTTTGTGTGTGTGCTGTGTTTTTCTTGGTATCTTGGACGTTCCTGCTCTGCTGAACGCTGTGCTTAACCCCTCCATTTGTGACTGCATACTGATGATACCTTCTTGGACGTTATATCTCTCTATCGCTGTCGTGTCGTATATCGCTGCTGTGTCGTATATCACTGCTGTGTTCTGTATATCCTCACCCCCTTGTGCATGTGTCTGTTGTTCGGCACACTTTTCTGATCGTCGTTTCTCCTCTTCCTCACACTGATCGTTGCCAAGCAACCGCTTGTATAACCTATTCGTCCATACCAAACTCTCCATGTCTGTATTAATGTCAAGTGTTTCCTGCTTTTTTATGTTCTTAGGTGAATTGGAACGTGTGATTGAATCTTTACGGCCAAACACTAGGCCCGGTCAACGCGCAGCACAACACGCGTGTGGCGAACATGTGTATATTATTGTGAGCGCCGTGACAACAAAAAAGAAGACAATGCCGTTGAACGAGAGAGGAAGCGTACAACTCGAACGGAGTCCGCCGAGCTCGGGTTGCGCGATTCGCCTTGAACTCATCGACGCCTGGACATTTTCTTCTTGTTGCCAGTCCCAGTACCCGAGGCCGGCACTACGGCCTGTAAAAAGCGCTCGCGATCAAGAAGAGGTATACGCAGGAGGGAAACCCGGGCCAAACCTGGTCCACGTCCGAGCTTTCGATGCCGGTTCCCTTGCCATGCTTCTAACAACACAAGGGCGACAGGACGGGGGGAAAAAAAAAAGAAAGGAGGGGCGGTCAAAAAAACGATGAACGCTATAGACAGAGCAGATAGATGTACCACTCGCCGCGCGGGCCGTGAGGTCGCGTCCTCGGCCTCATCGGTAAACATGACTCGTTTCCCCGTTGCCACTGGTGCGTTTTCATCTTCGAAGTCTGCGATGTCATCGGTGCCTTCTCTGCAGAGTTTGGCAAAAGTAGAGTAACCAGTTGATCGACTGGAGGGACCAGGGACGGAAGGATTCACGGAGGTCCCATCCGCAGCACCAAGAGTTACGGTCGAGGGGCCCTCGTGTCTAGCGCCGCGGGTTTCCGACTGATGATCGGAAGATGGTCCTTGCGGCTTTGCGGCATCGACGGTCATCGAGTTACTTTGTTCGTCAGTACCTTTTGCGGATGCAGACCATGACTTGTAATTTTGCATATTGGGGTTAACGAGAGCACAGAACTGGCTTCACCCACCTCCTCATAGATCCGGCGGGCTAGGACATTTTCTAGTTGTGCGATCCTTGCCTCATGTTGTTTAATGATGTTGTCGCGCTGCAAACAATGGAGTAAACGGGAGTTGCTTTATTCACAATAGCTGGTAACATACCCGTTTGATTTCGTTGGTTTTCTCCACCGTCTCCCGATCGTGTATCGCACGGGCCTTTTGTATTAACAGAGAAACAAATGCCTTTTCGTCATCATTCTGTAGGAGTAGCTGCTGTTATCGCACAGCAATGGGGAAAGTGGAGTTTGATTCACTAAGTCGTTGTTCTCGTATCGGTGGGAGATAGTCACTGCTCTGTCTGCTAATCTCTCTTTGATTGCTTCTAACTCGGTAATGCGCCTCTTCAGGGTTACCACTTCTCGTTCGCGTTCAGTGGACGGGGCTTCGGCGACGGCAAGTCGTTTAACCAGTTCCTGTATACGACAGTCTTTCTGAGCAAGTTCCGTAAGGAGTGACTCGGTCTTGGTTTTTGCCTCTTGCAATTGGCTAAGTGCCTCGTTTTTGCTTAAAGTTTCTGCTTCTAGCAATGCTTGGCACGCGCCCTCCTTGCGGGACAACTCGATCTGGAGGGCTTGGAGCGACACAGTTTTATCCTCGATCATCTTATCTGCACGGTCATGCCTGGCCTTCAACATCCCGTTCTGTTCTTGCAGACGGATTATCTCGTGTTTGGCCTCATTCGACGTTTCCTTGGGAAAGTGAGTATGGTCAATGATCTCTCCGGAAGGTGGACACCAACGGTTGCTTGACGCTCTATTACGTGAAGACGATCCTGTCCGAGCGTTACTTCAGTAACATTCGTGCTAAATAGCTGGCTGTTTACCTGCAGTTCGCCGATGGATTCCTTTGACGCAGCCAACGTCACGCATTGATCGTCAAATCGCTCCTGCAGGACCTGCGAGCACGGTGACAGAAGAAATACCGGAGCACCGTGACGAATAGGAAACTCGTACCTTCAAGGAGACCTGGCACTCGGCGTGCCTGAGTAAGCTCAGCAAGTGCAAGTACTCCAACAAGATAGGTGCTTACTTTTCACGATACATGTCGGCTTCACGCCTGGCGTCATCCAGCGCTTTCACTTTGTCAATAAGCACATTCCGCTCCATCAACGTCTTTGCCATATCAGAGGAGAGTGTCTTTTCGGAGGTTTGCACTTCAGCAAGTTTGCATTCGATTGATTGCAATTTCTCCTTGGCTTCATCACGCTCTGAAAGCAGCCGCGATGCCTGTTGCGTCAAGTTTTTTTCCAGGCCCTTCGCAGAATCGAGCCAACCCTGCAACTCGTGGTTACGATTTAACGCTTGGACCAACTCTTCCTCTGTCGTCCGAACCCTAAATAGAGTTTAGAGAAAATTTCATAGGGGAACGATGAGGTTACCGTGCTTCAGAAGCCTTCACGTTTCCTTCTTGGAAGTCGATCGTATGGCGGAGGGTGCGGAGTTTTGCGCCTTGTTCTTCATGGAATTCCTCACGCGCAGTCATTCTTGGCGATGGTGGTCAGGCCGTGATATCCGAGGGAATGGAATGGAAGCGCCTACTCTTCCTTCATTGAGTTTATCATAGACTGCGCTTCCTGCAACCTGACCGTGTATACCCATGTTAGTGATCTGAGTCGGCGGTTGAGGGTGTGGTAGGCTACCGTGTCTGCGTATGCAACAGCTGTTGTTCCATTTCATAAGCCTTCATCGTAGCTTGTATCAACTCGTGCTTTTGTTCTTGCAAATATCGCGTGAGTTCCATCACTTGTCCGGCTTCTCGATCACTGTCAGTGTTCTGTTCGTACGATGATGACACCGTCTTACCTGACTGGCTAATCTGGAGTGTGGTTGATTCAGATCGGTTCCTATCCGCTGTAATCAAATCTTCCAATTCCAAGACCCGAGCCTGCGCTTTTGCTAGCTCAGTTCCCATGGTATGTAGCTTATCACGAAGCAGGTCTGCCACCTGTTGGGCTGCGAAAACGACTGTTGGTGCAACTTGCCCCTGACTAACCACCGACCTACTCTTCGAAAGCTCGGAACGGAGTTCATGAACTGTTTCTCTGCTTTCAGCAGTCAAAATGAACCGACCATCGTTATCAAACATAGATTCAAGGTCTGCGAAACCCCAGTTGTCGGAGCGGTAAAGGGACGGCTGGATAACACGACGAACCTCGGAGACGGATCTGTGTACCATCTCGCAAAGCTGCCAAACTTGCCATAGTCGCCTTCGCCTCCAATAAAATCAGTGATGATGACTCCGAGGAAAGTCTAAAATTATCCAGCTCGGATTTAAGCGCAGAGTAGCTGTTTGAATACTTCAGTCAGACAGCGCCGAGAAGGCAACCATCGATCCGCACTTGTTCGCAGCTCTACCAAGTGCAACCCGGTGCTTGTCTATCGTCTGCTTATGTGCGATTTCCATCCGAGAAAGATTCCTTGAGAGCGTACTATTCTCCTCGTTCTTTGCCGCTAGTTGCGATTCTAACTCGGTTATATAGTCACGCTGCATATTCGGGTAAAAATAGTGGAGAATAGGTAAGAATACAGAGTAACACACACCTGTTCGGCTCCTTCTTGCTTTAGCCGGCGGAGCATAGCTGTCATAGAACCGAGGTAGTCCTCAAGGTCAATTTCACCCATAGAAGCAATGAAGTCAGGTTCCTGTGTGTTCGCCTTGACAAATCCCTTGGAACCACCGGCTGAAGACTGAGCAGGGGCGGCGAATGCGCGTGATTTCACACCAATTTCTGCGTATATGCGCCCAGAATCATCATTTTGGTATGCACGACAGCATCTACGCGCAAATACAAACCTGTCGGTTCATCCTTGACCCCAATGGATGTTCCCTGATGGATTAGCCATTCAGAAATGAACTGAAAACGAGGGACAGATGGACTCACTGTCGCAGAGATAGGTGACTTGCTATCTATGATTTCTGTTGGGTGATGCGGATAAGCTGGTTTGCCGAGAGCGTGCGACTCAATGCGGCGTGATGACAGCGACCGAGAGAAACCGCCATCAAACCCCATTTTCGGAGTATTCTCACTGAGGTTCGCGTTCTGAAGAGCGTCGAGATTTGATCTTTTGGGTGTGCCACTGAATACTTGGCTTGGGTCATTTTTCCGGGAATTTGGTGCAAACTTGTATGGAAACATTTCTCGACTCTGGTTGTAGTCTGAGGAGTTAAAGACTTGCGTTCGCTAAGCTTGGGTATGGTGGCTCTTGGCAAGTTAGTAAGACGCGCCGCTGCTAGAATGAGCGCGTCAAAGGCACGTGATACACGTGACTCGATGAACAGCTCAAATTAAAATAGTAAAAAATGCATTACACAAACTACGTTAACACATGAGATTATGCCTGGCTTCTGATGTACCGTCCGCATATAAGGACCTCGACCGGCTCCGCATTTGCCTAGTCCCCTTCATCGCGCAGGTGAGTTCAGCACCGATATTTGCGGATACGGTCCCAACGCATCCGATGCGATGGAGACGCGGCTGACTGTCGTCAAAGCGGCAGTAGGCGGGGGGTGGCTCAACCTCTTCCAAGGCATCGATGCCTAGGCCGACGATGGGAGGATTGGGTTCAGCTGGTGGGATCCTCTCAGAAAGAGTCCCCGCAGATGGGACTCCCGTCAGTGAGGGTGCCTCGACCAAGGGATTGTGATTGCCGGATGGCATGAGCGTTCCTGCCTCGGCAGTAGCTGTCGAGGGGATGAGTGAATTGCATCCGGTGCATTCTCTGTGATCCCCTTGAGCAGTCGAAGGATGGGTGTCTCCCGGAATATAAGAAGGGGGGTTAGGAAAGGCCGGAGAGGTACCCAAATATGACGATGGGTACAACACTTCCATGATGCTACTCGTAGAAGGCAATGAGCGGCGAACATGCCTTCGTGGGCGGAATCTTGGTGGTGTGTGTGTGTCAGGCGCTTGAATATTACGAGTGTCCTGTCAACAGAAGGAATGAGAGCTGGCATCCAAGGGGAGTGATCTGATACATACCGAGTGTCTAACGCAGAAAACACAAGCACAACCCGCGATGCAGACTGGCTCTGCCATGGCGACAGCCCAGTGTTGTCCTGCAATGGGATCGTTCATCTGTCCGAGTTGCACAATGCGTCAGCCTAGATTGAAAGTGGCTGGTACAGCACTGATATGCCTAATACTCGGGCTGAGAGAACCAACTGTTACCCGCACTCTTTCCAGGAGAGAGAGCGATCAATGAAATGGAAGGCATTCTCTAATTCAAGCGGCGATGAAGAGATGAGTTTCTTGAAGATCCTGCGACCATTGGAAGGTTGGAGAGATGTGGCCATTGATAAAAACGGATGAGTGATGGAATGATGTTGAAACATGAAATTGAAAAAAAAAACTGACCTTACACTGATACAGTACACTATCTCATACTGCATACCATGGGGAGACCAAAAAGCCTACATCAGCAAACCAACCCTTGTCTATACAGGCCTTTACAGGCATTACAGGAAATTACAGGAATGTACCTAGTAATACAGAGCTGTACAGAGAAATAGGGGAAACATAACTCAATAACTTACATCTAACCTTGATCTTAAAATTTTATGGAAGCTAGTTTAAGGTTAGATCAGTCTCAATTTCAATTCTTATGTTCATACACACAAGATGATTAAATGATATGTAGAAACATTTTGTCAGCAAAATCATTCCCACGGGTTGGTTTGCTGATGCTATGCATTATGAGAAATATGCAGTAGCATATCTGTGTCATTTGTGAAAGTTACATCAGTAAATTTGCAGCTTCAAGTCCTTTTCTATACTTTTGTCAGCTTTCATGCTCAGCAAAAGCAGCAAAATTACCAAACACAACAGATTTTTGGAGATTTTGGATGGCTTTCAGTCATTGACAAACAAAATGACAAACCTGTACTCAAAATATAGCTTGTCATTCAGGAGATGTCGGAATTTAAGGTTTGAGTCAGCTTTAGGATTCTGGTGGAAACTCGAAGTATGTGTGTGTACTATTAGACTTGTTCTATCACTTGTTCTATTCTTTGTCATGTTGCCACTCCATCCTGCATCAGATCGGGTTACATAATCTGCCTTGCACTTCACTCGCATCTTTCTTTCTTTTCTCTTTTCCCTTAGCAATTTCTTACTCAAAGTGACTTTCACTAAGGTATGTACACTGACCAACAAAACCATTGCAATAACTAACCTTGATGCAGTGTGCTTTGTGCACTGCAAGCACCTGTGGGAATTTTGCTTAGGTTTAGTGACACGAAATATAGTACTCACTCTTGGCTACAAATCAC
This sequence comes from Veloboletus limbatus, assembly GCA_038088635.1. Taxonomy (NCBI): domain Eukaryota; kingdom Fungi; phylum Basidiomycota; class Agaricomycetes; order Boletales; family Boletaceae; genus Veloboletus; species Veloboletus limbatus. The sequence goes on from JBBPJJ010000191.1 coordinate 23,765, forward strand.
TCCTTGTCAAGGCTTGAACTCCCCTAAGCTAGGCCTGAGCTAGGGCTTTCAGGCCAAGCTGGGCTGGCACAGCACTACAGCCAGCTAGAGCTGCCTACAGTGCTAAACAAATAGCATGCTATATACTATATATTACTATAGCACAAATTTTATAATACTGTACAAGGGGGGACCTCTCTATAGCATTGTAGTGCCTGTAGCTGGCTGTACAATATTGTACAGCAATTTTTGAATTTGCTGATGAAGACAGAGGTGCCAGTGCCTAATGGCTAGTACTGCCACAGCGCGGCCCAGCTTAGAAGGCCTGTGGCTTTTCAAAATCACAAGCCGGGCTTTGAGCCCCAAAGGCCCCTAAAGTTGGCCCAGCTTGGCTCGAAAGACCTGGCCCAGGCTTAGGCTGCGGCTTGCAAGAATACATCATTACAAGAAAGTACTATTGTAGTCAAGATGTACCTATTTGTTGTCAAAAAACTCACCATCCCACTCCTTCTCGCTCTCTTCGGCATCATTATCAGAATCCGCCTTGCCATGCATCTCAGTGGTGAGTGTAGGAGCCTCGTGAACCAAGGTGTCTGGCACTTTTGTAGCACACTTCAAGAATTGTAGCGCTTCGACGATGTCAGCCTTGAGACAGTTGTGGCGCTTACTAATAGTTATTCCTGCAGATGAAAACATGCGTTCCGACGATACAGAACTGGCCATGACAGGAAGGTAGTCCCGTGCAAGCGATCCCCAGACAGAGTACCATGCAGAATGAATTCCCCACCACTGGATGACAGTGGAGTCGCCAAGGTGCTCCTGGGTGTTGAGGTAGTCATGGAAACCCAGTAGCCAAGGGTGCGCAGGATTGTTGGAATGTTTTCCACCCTCATTGGGACCAGTCTTGTCCTGGTCCTCATCGTTTGAGTCGCTTTCGTCATCAATATAGGACCCTAATAGAGCATCAAGTTTTGAGTTGTGTGTGGTGATATGACACTTGTGGTTCATGGTCGGAGGTGCATCAGCTGCGCTACCGCCATACATCACATAATAGCGCTCCTCATACTTAATGAAGTCAATCAGTGTACTGGCTACTAAAAAAAAGACTTACTATCTTTCCGGCATGATTTGTTGCTTCAGTAGCAGGCCCATTGCCCCAATTAGCATGGATGTGATCGAGTTTTTGATGTGGATCAAAAACTAGAGAAATAGGTCAGTATTACTAGATACGAATAATGTCAGCAGGAGGTGGCCGTGTTGCTACCTGTGCTGTTACGTTTTCCCCTTCTCTTAGTCCTTTTACGGGAACCCCTAACTTCAGTCTACAACATCGCCCTCGGAATACTCCTTTGGATCCTTCTTGTGCTTCTCGTGTTGTACCCGCTGAGTACAACCTTCCTACGCTCATACCGACTCGTTCCATAAGCACGCCTCACACTCATCACGTGTTCACCTCAAAGCTTCCCTTTAGCATTGCCTTGTTGCAGCTTCTATTCCAGCATTGCCTTGTTGCAGCTTCTATTCCAGCATCACCTTGCTGCAGCTTCCTTTTACAGCCTCACACCACGAATTCCCCTCGTGCTTACCTGAGTCGTCCTCATCTCTGCTCTGGACCTTACCCGTGATCCCTTCCTTGTCCTCGTGTCCAGACCATATCTGTGGTCCTTCCCTGTTCCCTCGGACCTCATGGTCAATCCCTAGATCCCCATCTCCAGATCTCCACCTCATGCATGCCTCGTTCCCTCCTTGTGCACTTCCTTGGCCTAACCTGAGTCCTCATATACCATCCTCGCCTTTCTCCGGCTCCTATTGACTTACTCAACATGAGTCATCACCTCTGTCTCTGACTCACATTGAGTCTGCCTCCTTTTCTCTCTGCTTCTTTGATCTTCTCTTCCCTTCTTAGAATACCCTCAGCCCTATGCTCCCACACGCATAGCCTTGGCTTCTCTTCTCACATAGCCTACTTCCTGTGCTTTCCTTCTTTAGTCTCTTCTCTCCAATTCCTTTGTATTCTTTGACCTTCCTTCGCACAGCCCATGACTGGTGCTGTCCTCTTTCCACACAGCCCTTGACTGGTGCTGTTCTCTTTCTCCTTTCTTGACATGGTCCATGCCCCTTATCTTACGCTATATAAACCCTAGTAGCACGAACCATATTCCCTATTCTTGATCTCCCTGGACCTACTCTTAGTTCCTAGATCTACCTTTGTCCCTAGCACCTCTTGTCAATCCTAGCTCCCCTTCGCTGATCTCATGCTCAACCTGGCATATGACCTCTGGCTGGCGCTCTACGTGTGCAGCCTTCGTCTTCACATACGCCATCGACAACATCGGCCAAGGATCCCTCCGTGTCTTAGACCCCTCCAGGGCTACGTGCGTGCT
>JBBPJJ010000192.1:0-30005 GCA_038088635.1 Veloboletus limbatus
TACCAAGTACTAATTTATACCAAATACCCCCAGTATTACAAAAGTCCAAAAACTGTTACAATGGTGTTCCTGTTTTAAAACAGTCATATCTTTGCAACCCCTAGGCCACATCACATGACCCAGGGACTGGTTTGTAGCCAAGGGTTTGTACTTTGTTTGGCCTCACCAAAGCAAAGCGATATTCCCACGGGTGGTTGTGGGGCGCTACGCGCCCCGGTTTGGGGTTAGTTATTGTAACACTTTTTGGAGTCACTGTATGTCTCAATCTCCAAGTCCCCCCTGTGACACAGCCAGCCAGCCAATCCCACCTCTCCCTCTTAATCGCCACCCTCCTGCCTGTCCTCATGACTGACTTCCTCCCTCTCCGTCTTCTCTTCTTCCCCGCCGGCGCAGGCACCCTAGGTGCTCTTCATCCCCGCATCAGAGGCTCGCTATCAGGTATTGTATCCACTGCCCTATCTGGTTCCGGCCCTGGCCTCTCCCTCCAACTCTCCGTTTCCATCCCCCGCTTCCCTAATCCCCTCTCCCTTCTCCTCATCGCGTCCGTCACCCTCGTCACCCCTTACCACCTCCATGCACGCATTCACACTCACCCCCCGTGACATCCTCCTCTTCTTTCGCCGTCTGATCGACGATGACAGACTCGACGACACCGTTTGCCGCCCGTCACATGTCAACCTCTGGAGGACGAACAGTGGGTTCAGGCTATGCCCAAAGCCAAGCGGCTTAAACCTGTCATGACATTTGCACGGGAGAGTGAAGAGTGTATGGAAAACGATGCGCGGTGTCCACTACGATATCCGAGACTGTGCCAGGACTCGGATATTTTGGGGAAAGGGAATGGGAACAGGAAAGACGGGATCCAAGGGAAATTTGAAGCCGACTGAACGGGTGGGGTGTGAGAGGGGTAGGGATGGATGGAGTGACTTCTGCGGTGAAGTGAGGTCCGTCTTTGTTCCCAGTTATTAGCATTGACATCGCCGTCATTTGCATTCCAGTCACGCATACTGTCTTTCACAACAGCAATCTCACGTTTTCGCTCTCCCTGGCTGGACGTTCGTCGATGCGGGAGGCTGGCGGTCTAATCTGAGTGCCTCCTGGGCTATCGAAGGTATTACTCTGTACGACTGTATGCGTGGGTATGCAATTTTGGTTTCGTCACGCTCGTTTTCCAATGCTTGGCGGATTACTTCTTGGCGCACGGCAACAGATGGTTGGACGTATACTACCGACTCGTGGACACACACCGGACACCAATGGTTGACCGAGCGACGAATGGGTGAGGCGAGTGTACTTCCTAGCCTAAGGTGCAAGATACTCTCACCTGCAAGATATTCTCACCGTTGATACATCTTTTCCAAACGTGGCGATTGCCTGCGTGAACACGGCGTCCTCTTGTGTAGTCTCTGGTCCTGTCGACGAATTACAAACGTTCGCGGGTCATCCGATGCATGCTCTCATTTTCAAGACAGCCGCACTTCAAATCCTACTCGACTTCCATTCTTTCCCCGTGGATCCGATTCTAAACGCCCTCCGAGAACATGTCGCGGCGCTTCCGATCCATCCTCAATCTATACTCGCCGCATCTGGTGTATATGGGACTGTCGTTCCTTTGGGTGACGGTTTGACGTTCCAAGCTGACTGCTTCGTGAAGCATTGTCGTCAGCCGGTTTTCTTCGCCCGGGGTCTGCGAGAGCTGGAATAACATCCTTCCCAAACTGAGGCATGGATTGGCATTGGTCCGCATATGATCGAGATGCCGCTGTCGCCGTCCCGAGAGACCTTGTGCTTTCCATCGATGTTCAAAGAAACCCTAGCATGGGATACGCCGCCGAGTACCTTGTCCCAGTTGTACCGAACCACTATTCCCGTGGATTGGCGACGCATTTTTGACGAATACTCCACTTGTTCTTGCGTCGATTTGCCATCGTGCCCGTTCAACTGGCAGAAGTTCTGAGTTCCTTACACTGTACACAGTTCGATTCATACCATCTCGAAGCCGACAATTCGGCGTCACATCCTCGACCTCCCATCGTTATCCTCCTGGTCTCAATTCCCATACCAACACATTTCTTGGTGACGTATATGAAAAGGCACAGGTTAATAGTTCAAGTTATGCCCGTGTACCTGGAACAACTGCCGCTGTCATCACGCAACGCCATGTAGGATCGTCTATTTTCGTTTCAGTTGGGCCTGTTTGTTGCAGTGGACGAAAAGCCCGACAGCGATTTGGACCGACAGCGAGCGAAATTGAAGCTTCCACTGTGAGTAGCCTTGACTTGCTGTGACGCGGGAGACGAGTCGGGAAAACACAGGCAATATCTCAAGTAGCCAGCGGATTGTCTATACCTGTGGGGTGCTCGAAAACATGACGTGGTAACCGTCTTTTTTTTTCGTCTCGATCTACTGATCTCACCAATGATGTGGCGAGGTCCCATGCATGACAACGTGAGTCGCATCAACTCTAGTACATCATCGACTTGCAATTTCCATGGCAAGTTCCCAGAATAGTGTTCAGCCCCCCCGATATGTCAAGTTATCGGCAGAATGCAGGCGGTGATGAACAAGATGACTGGTATCACTCCAGGAACGTGCATGGCTGCCAAGTACACCGTTGCTCGATGGCAAAGACACTCGTGATGAGCCTGGGAACATGTCAGGATATGCGGCGATGACACGCCAAAGGCACCAAATATGGATTCCGGTCTTCGCAGCGCCTAATTGGGAGTCGTGCGGTGGGCAGACTCGGCTGCGACTCGCGAACACAACGCGATCAGGCATTTCAAGGTAAATTCTCCCTTCTATATCAAGATTTCATTCTTGATCATCCTGTGACCTGATCCTACATGCAGTTCCGGCAACTGTATCCGTCAATCTACCGTTCGTCTGGCATGTAGTTAGAGACAAAAAGTCAGCGAATGGGCGGATCCGCCACTAGCAGGAATAAAAACACTCCTGTATCCAGAGTTTCATCCATATCCAAACACCTCGGGTTCTGTAGGAGCCGATATGGACCCACTTGTCGCCATGGTCGGCCTGTATAAAAGATGGGCAAGTTGGATCCCAAAACGAATTCTCCCTTCATTCTATTGTGGCATGCTGTCGTCCAGAATGTGCTTTACTCTCGTGACGTCCATTATTGTCCTGGTTGTTTTGGCTGCAGCAGCACCGCAGCGTGCAGGGCAGAGGACTGTTGTGACCATTCCAATCATGCATCGTCAAGTGTTGGTGAACGATGACAAAACCGTTAACCTTGACGCGTTCGGCCATCATGCTGCATCAGTACATGCGTACGTCGTACACACTCTTTCCTTCTGTTCATTGCATTCAAGTTTAGCATTGCGTATAGTAAGATTCTTGAAGGCTTCGAGAATTATGAAAAGAATACTGGGAGAAAGCACCCTTTTGCTTTGATGGCGCCTGTCGGAAAACGTGTAAATGTCCCCTTGGCTGAATTTCGCCATCCCTGGCAGCAATGGTACAGCTTCATTTCGGTCGGTACCCCTGCCAAATACTTCACCGGTGGGTGCCGGTTGCACCCATGACAAATGTTGGCTCTAATCTCTCATATAGTTTTGTTTGACACCGGTTCCGGGTAGGTGTCCGATATTATTGGTTCGCTACTATTTCGTTCAATTCGACGACAGCGACCTTTTCCTGCCAACTCTTGGTTGTGAGGTTTGCACCACCAACGCTGTTTGGGACCCTGCTTCCTCTTCAACCTCAGTTGATTTGCATCGCAATTTTTTCCTCGAATATGCAGATGGAGTCAGTTTCATAGGTGATCTATACAACGATACCGTGTCTATTGGCGGATTGGTTGTACGTCCATTATGACTTATGAATGTGATCATTCCTAACAGCCAATTAGGCGACCACTCAGACCCTTGGTGCTGCAACGACATTTACCGGTCAATTTCTACCAGATACCTTCTTTCCAGAAGGCATTATGGGAATGGGCTTCCAGACTATCTCAAGGTTTGCCGCTAGTCCTGTCTTCCAGACTCTTGTCTCCGAAGACCGGGTCGATCCTGTATTTTCCTTCAAGCTTTCGCATCCTGGAGCCGAGCTATATCTCGGTGGAGCGAACCCTGCGTTGTATGATGGAGTATTCACCTATGTCCCTATAACGGTACCAGTAGGTTGATGCGACAGATGCGCGTGGTCTTCCGCTAACGTTGGTCGCTCAGGGCTCCTGGACGGTGACCATGGACAGCATCCGGGTTGACGAGCAGCCGATGTTCAGCGGCATTTCTGCCCACATGAACACTGGTTCCTCTTTCATCTCTGGTACTGCTTGGCAGGTGAAGATGCTGCACCTTTTCCATGGCGGAGAGCCTTCACCGAGCACCCAGGGATCCTTCACCTGTATGTTTGGATTCATTCATGTACATCGGCTGCCCAAGTTGACACCCTGTAGTTCCATGCGACGCTTTTCCGACGATTAGCCTTACCTTTAGAGGCACAGTCTTCCCAGTCCTTCCCTCGGCCCTCAATGTTGGACCAGTTTCACCTGGCTCACCCAATTGTCTCAGCAGCATTGTGGGTCTTGATTATGGTTGCAAGTATTTCTTTATTTTCGTCGCATATCAACCACTGACCAACCTCTCCTTATGACTAGTGATATGGGACATCGGGTTGCCTTTCCTCCAGAATGTCTATACCACGTTTGACATCGGCAAGTCGCAAATTGGATTTGCAGATCTTGCTTGAGAATGTCGTCCGTTGACATTTTGGACCGCCGTCCTGGTTTTGTTGATATTGAAGTATTTACCCAGGCTGCCTATGTAATACTGCTGTTGGAGTGAGAAATTGCATCCTCCTAGAGTCCTGCACACTTGTCACCGATGGGTAAGTGGCTGGACTGTGTGCGAGGTACGAGCGGCAGGCTGTGAGAGAGGAGAGCTGGCTGACTATCTACTAGACGTTAGAGCCAAAGCTGGAGTACGAGGTGGCGAAGGGACTCGTCACACGACCACCAGCTAAGCTAGGAAGTCAGTTGTACCGACCCTGTTTACAGGTAGTTCACAAGATACGGAAAGGAAATGGTGGAGCAGGAGCCTGCCATGCCTAGTAGGTTGAGATCCTTAAGTGAGTAGTAGCAACCATGCCACTACATTCGCCGACCGGAATGATGCCTGTTGGTATCGTAACGCCTGAACGTGGTCGCTATATCCATGCACTGGCAGGATTTGTTCCCGCAAGGATTAGCACTTGTGACGGTCACGATAAAACCCTGTGCTGTCGAGTCGGGATTCTACCAATACACTTAATAATGAAAGAAACAAGCAAATGACGACTCATAGCGAACATGATTCCCTCGACCACCGAGGGTATTTCAACAACGGCGAGAATGTGCGGAAATCTCGATGAAGTTTGGATGATGGCGGCTAGGAAGAGTCACAACCCATGCCCCCCCGCAAATGGTGGTGATCACGTCGCCCTCGGTGGCGCAATCCCCAATTCCTAATGACACAAAGGACGTATTATTTAACACGTCGACATGATGACGGAGCAGGGTGCGGTGCTGTAAAGCGCCATTTGCTTTCCCATTTACACGAAGCGCTCCCGCAAATCCGGATGACAGGCTTGACGGGTGCGCCCGGCACCCGATCAGACGACATTCCGAGATAAGCAATGGCGATGGCAGGTGATCGCCGGGAGATGCCCTCGATCTCCCCCGTCTCAACCAGACTGATATGCCGGGCGTGTCTGGGTGGCACGCACCTGCTGACAACGTTTTCACCGCGCTGGCGATGTATTTGTGCATGCGTCCTCGAGATGGGATTTTAGATCCGCGGTGAGCCTGTCGTGGATATCTAGTATCTATCAATGCCGGTTTCCGCGTGCGCAGTGTGCAGGTCTGGCTGTGCGTCATGCTCAGTCTTCGATGCGTGGTTGAGGGCTTGCTTGAAGACCTCTCGTGAATCGTAAATGCCCAGTCAGAGCACCTACTAAGCCCTTTATATGATTCTTGACACTGCAGTAGGCTGCTGTCGTACGTGCGCTTTAAACATGCTCGTGTGGAAGGGGCAATGATTGAATATCTAGTATGTACACACTATAATATCTATTCTGGATCTCAAGACGTGTTCAGATAATCAACGGTAGCACCCCTCATACAATCAAGAACATGGGGTATCACCATTCGTCGCGGGTGCTTGATATTCTTCGAAAATTCCAGCGAGCGAACCATTGGTGACAACACCGTTGATCGGAGACGAAGCAGTGGTTGTGCCGTTGATACTGTAGTAGTATGTTGTACCACCTCCAAGATCCGGGAATTCTCCCACTAGTGTCAAGGCATTGACATTGAACAGATAAGGAACACTAGCGTTTGCACACCCAGAAAACGACGCGTTGATTTCGTTCCTCGCAACATCGACGTTCAAGCTGTACAGAACGTCGTCCGTGACAGCGTAGGATGCCCATGCTGAGGAGAATACACCTTGTTTGCCAGGTGTAGGGAGAGCACGACCAAGGAACGCAGCATCGTGAACTGGAGAATATCATATCAAACCCGAATCATGTAATCCCAATGCAAAACTGTCCACACCTGTTCCATTAAGAGTTTCTGTTTGGTAAAAGACGTGCGTGTCATAGAAATTAGTACTATAGCCCCAAAAAGTTCCTCCGGTATACTTGTTGATATAGGAAGGTAAGGGATTCTCAGAGAACATATGTCTCATGACAGTGAGACCATCGAGGGTGATCTTCTCCTTCGCCGGAGTGAAGAGGCTCCCAACACTACTTGATATCAGTGATTACCACTTAACCCAGCCACGATTACTGGCACGACTACTTACACGTGTCCACGAACCAACGGCACGGAACCAAACCAAGCACCGGACTGATCGAGTAATCCGTTGTAGAATGCGACATTTGGATGGAACGCATCAAGTGTTGCCCTGTCACACAAGTCAGCGATCAGAATATATACAGGTGCTAAGCCAGAATTAAACACCCACGAGAATGAATCCAATTCCAACTGGTAGCCGTCTATGCTGACTGATACGTTGTACCATAACGCATCGGAATCCCAAGTGAGTGAATTGTTCCCGATAGCAATTTGCTTGACATGCTTGCTGCTGTTGTATGACAGTTCACCCACTACCGTACCCTGGATGGTCGTCCCATTGACATCCCCGACGAGAATGTCAAAGTGGGCAGGAGAAGGTTCAGGCGCACTTGGATTGCCTTGGTTCCACCTCAAAATCATTGGGAATGTCCCGTGCAGGAACAACGACCATTGTTCCCACCCATGTCCTGAAGAAGGCTCGATCTGGGGAAGGGTGTCGATAGCGTTGGGTACGGTGACGTTGGAAACGGGGATTTTCCCCGTACAGTTGTACAGGTTGGTAGTCTTATAGGCATCGTAGTCGGAACCTGGTTGGAAGGACGACACCGAACAGATATGAGCAGCGGCGACCACTACCACGAGGAGAAGCTTGAACATGGAGGAACGGAGGTTGAACCCTGCAGTTACAAACCGAGCTTATATGCGGTGGAAAGTTGAGCAAATTAATCCACGTAAGTAAAGCCAAGTGAACCTAACGCCACTTGGCGCAACGGCTGCATAAGAGTTTAGTATTGACCCAAATCGGACCTAGATGCTAAACTAAATGTGAACGTCGCCTTGACCTTCACAATGAGTTTAGCATTTAGGCCAGCATCGAACATTAATGCAGCCGTTGTGTGATCATGAGTCCGCCAAGGGACGACTTGTAACTTTATCGCTTGTCGAGTTCAGAGCTGTGAATGGATGGTCACATAAGTCCAACGACATCAAAATCAAGCTATACCCTTTTTGTCGCTGAAAGGCCGCCTTCCGGCTCGGCTACGCGGAGGTCGGAGTCTTGAGCGGCCCGTAAGACAACTTCAGGGCATATCTGGAAAAATGGCTCAGATGTAGTATATATACAGGTAGTTAGTTTCCATGTCGCGAGCCACACTATTATTGCGGATCACTGGGGTGTAGACGGTAGAGATAGAAATCTGTGAAGATGAAGAATGAGCTTACGGGTGATTGCGAGCCCCAGGGAATAGCCTCAGTCCGAATCGTTCGAAAATGTCGACTAGCTGAGGCCAGCGTCACGGTGCCTCTGGCAGACTGTGTCGAACTCAGTCATACAGATCGTGAACCGGTGCGACGACTCATCGTGGCTGGCGGTCGGGACTCGAGACATACCAGTGAGGCTACAGTGACTGCGAACAGAGATTTGATGACATGTTTTTTCTACGTGTGACTGGCGTTTCGCGACAATATACTAGACCGGGGGGTCGGGAACGGAGGATTTTTCAACGTTGGTGCAGCAATGACTCTTGAACAACTCGAACAGGCTTGAAGATCACACTGCCAGTGCCTGTGGTGTCGCTGTAATGGTGCAACAGTGGGAAAGGCACCGGTGGAGCATCCTCAGGCTCGTTCACACCCCACCTTGCGAACATGGTTTGCCCGGGTGGTCGATTCTGGCGTGTGTGCTTCGCCTTCGACATCGGGATTGCCAATCTACAACCCTCGAAGTGGTATAGTCTCTTCCTGCAGGTAGACCATGAAGCTGGAAACGATAGTTTCTTTTCACAAATCATTCATGACGAGTCGTTGCGGCTGACTCTCTCACAGGTCTTCCCACAGCTTGTCGGTGCCGCAGGGATATACCCAACCTACTTTAGATGCAATAGCACAGGTATCTCAAACGGTGTGAGGCCTTCTTCCTGCATAACAGAGCCAGCAGCTTCGTTGCAAACTTGTTTCAGCTGCGTTTCAGGAAAATGGATATCATATACTGAGATCATTGCTCTTTTGGGCTGTCTCGCAGGTTGCTGAGTGTTTTCCTACGGCTTGTCGGTTCCGTGGCATCATCCACCTCTTCACCTATTTAATACAATGGCTCACACACACATATCCCAAAAAACTGTGCGAGGTATGGGATCGCCCTCTCCCTCACTTTTTCCTTTATAACAGAGCTACAGCTTAACTGGACGAGATGACCGTGAGCAGCTCGTTTAAACCTTTGCTATGGCTGAACCCGGTCAACAGGATTTCGACACACTCGTCCGTCTCGCTGACAATCTCTACTCGCGTTTCGAAGCACAAGGCAAGCCCTCGGACCTCACTCTATGCATTGTTCGTTACCGCTCGGCGTTGACACTAGCTGTGTCATCCACCTCTTTGTCTAGCGATGCACGCAGCAAGTTGTTCAGTAATCTCGCCAACGCACTATCCATCCGCTTTCAGCGTCATGGCGATTTAGCTGATCTGGATCATTCGGTGGAGTGTCATCTTGCGGCATTGGACCTCCGCCCTCCCGGACATCCCGGACGAGCAAAGACGTTGTCCCACTTTGCTACAGTATTGCTCGTTCGGTACGGCCAGCTTGGCATGCAGAAGGACATTAAATTGGCAATCGAGCACTTTAGCACGGCACTTTCCATACTTCCCCCTGGCGATCGTCTGATGCCCCTCATGAACTACGCCAGTGCTCTATTTTCCCGATTTCAGCGCTCTGGGGATGTCTCGGATCTCAATGATGCCATTTTCCAATATCGTGCCGTCGTGGATTCTTCTCCTTCCGAGAATAGATCTACGTCTTATTATAATCTCGCCAACGCCCTCTTATCTCGCTTCAAATTGGAAAACGATCCAAAGGACTTAGAGCTCTCCGTTGAATATTCGTCTGTCGCATTACAGGGCATGAGCAAAGATCACCCAGATTATCTCCTCGCACTCTCGTGCCTTTCGGCTGCACTCATCAGACGATTTGAATCGTTCGGAGACGCAGAGGACCTGCAGACTGCGGTGAAAAACTTCAAATCTGTCCTCGAGCTTCGGTCTACTGAAGACGCACCGCGGTATATTACGTTATATGATCTAGCGGATGCACTCGTAATGCGTTACAAGCTGCTATCCGATCTTCCCGATCTCGAGCTCGCAATCGAACACTACCGCGCCGCCCTCAATCTCCTTGACCCCGGTTATAAAAATGAGGGGATCTATTTAGATGATCTCGGGAATGCCCTGTTCCTCCGCTTCTCAAGATTGGGAAGTTTGGACGACCTGGAGGAAGCCATTCAAAAACATTTTTTTGCCTTGGAAATTCACTCTGAGAATTTACCACGGCGCGTCATCACGCTCGATGCACTCGGTGCATGTCTGGGTGTGCGCTTCGAGCAATCTGGCGATCCCGATGACCTTCACACTGCCATCGACCTTCACAATGAGGCGCTGATCGAAACTTCACAAGACCATCCCTATCGCACGACCATCCTGACGAGGAGCGCGAACAGTCTAGAGAAGCGGTTCAGGTTATACGGAGGAATCGTTGACTTAGACACGTCCATCTCCTATTGTCGTGAGGTGCTCGAGCTGCTAGCTCCTGATCATCCTGATCAAGCATCATCATATCAGCTGCTCGCGTCTGCCCTCTTACTGCGCTTCCAGGAGACTGGGGACGAATTTGACCTTGACGAGGCCTATCTCTACTGCACCATTTCCATGAACACGCAGCATACATCAGACTCGTTACGAGCAACCTACAACTTACTGCTCGCTCGCATCTTGAAGGCCCGCGTCCTTCCGTGGGCAGTCAAGGACATCGAGCCCATATTCCAACACCTCCGCCTTGCTAAAGATATCTGCACTTTGAACCACCCGCTGATTTCGGATGTCTACGCCGAGCTAGCATCGACACACTACCTTCGCTTTCTCCTCGAGCAGAGACCCTCTGACCTCCACGAGGCTTTCGGGCTTCATGAGCTCAGCATGAACGTCGCCGGTGGCTCATTGTGGCCTGCGTTTCACGCCTCACTGCAATGTGTCAAGAACGCAGAGATGTACAGTCATCGTTCAGGTGTCGACGTATACCGCGACGCACTCCGTTTAGTCGATCGCCATGTCTTAACAGTGCGCTCTCCTGAGCTCCGACAGTGTTTAGCCAGGCGCTATTGCTCTCATCTGGCGTACGGTGGCGCTTCATTTGCGCTGCGTTTCCAGGACCTGGCGGGGGCGATCGAAGCGCTCGAAGGTGGCAGATCGATCCTGTGGGACCAATTAGTGCGAGCCAAAACCTGCCTGGACGAGCTACGACTCACGGGAGAGTACGGGGCATCGCTGGCGGACGACTTTGAACGCCTCTCATCCCAGCTTGAACATGCCCCTGGCACTTCAAAATCTTTCAAGGACATCAAACCCTTGTTGAAAGAAAGGGAGGCGATTGTGGAACAGATCCGACGGGCGGAGGGTCTCAAATTGTTTCTCAAGACCACGCCCTTCTCCGACCTCGAGAAGGCTGCGATACACGGTCCGGTCATCCTCCTCAGTGCTAGCCAGCATACATGTGATGCTCTCATTTTGCTGCACAACATGCTGCCGATCCACGTTCCTCTCACACACACGACACCCAAGGATGTCTTGCAGATGGCGGCACGCTTTCGAGAGCTCACTGGGAACCTTGCTACGAGCGAGGACGAAGAACCCCTGGAATATCTATTGTCGAACCTTTGGGACGACATCGTCTTCCCGATCGTCCAACATTTGATACCCCATGCCCCAAGGGGTTCCCGCCTGTGGTGGTGCCCCACCGGCGTATTCACATCGATACCCCTGCACGCAGCAGGGCCATATCGGCAGGACGAGCCGAGTTTATCGCAAGTCTATATTTCCTCGTACACGCCTACCCTCCAGGCCTTGATACGTGCCAGAACGGCAACTGCTCACGAGGCACCGCGGTCTCGTCGCACGAGCATGATCCCGGGCTTTCTCAAGCACAAAAAACCAAAGCAATCCATGGCGAGCTCGACGACCCCCACGATCGTCGCGATCGGTCATGCAACGTCCGACGAGACCTGTCATGAATTAGATATGTTACGCAATCGCATTCCGCCTGGCATGTCGTTCAGGCGAGTGGAGGGCGAGGAGGTTAGCTCCGAAGCCTTGCTCGCCGCATTCCGAGAGCCGGTATGGCTTCATCTCGCTTGTCCCGCTTCGCTGGACTCCAGTCTACCGTGCCAGTCGGGGTTTGCGACTAGAGATGGCATGCTGTCGCTGTGCGACATCTCCAGAGCACGCCCTCAGGTGGAATTTGCGTTCTTATCTGGACAGTGTAACGGAGGGGACGATACTGGGCTAGAAGAAATAATGCATCTGACTGCTTCCCTGCAGTATTCGGGCATACGGAGTGTGGTCGGAACACTTTGGCCAGTGGATGACGAGGTGATGTGGCAAGTGACTGCTGCATTCTACGAGGAAGTCATCCTAAAAACGGGGGGGTTGATGCACTGCACGAATGCTGCGCAATCACTCAATGAGGCACTGGCGATAGCCGGAAAAGGGGTGTCGTTAGCGCAGAGAATTGCATTTGTACACGTAGGTGCTTGAGCATACCAGAATGTACGATATCCGTCGCCTGTTGGATGCGCACACGTTAGCCTTCGTTCCAATTTACATTGTGAGAAGAACCCCTTGTCATGGGACGTAGTATACATGCCATTGAATTAATCCTCGATATCCAGATCCCCGTAGGGTTTGGCTCGGAAATATGATTCCTCGTAGTGATGGACCCGTACGAAACCGTCCTCTCCTCCAGAAGCGTAACAAGTTCCGGCGGGGTGAACTGCGATACTAATTCATACAATCAATAAATCATCGACAAGTTCAAAAAACCAACTGACGTGTTCACGGGTCCGAAGTGTCCCTTCACGCGGCCAACCTCTTCCTCAAATACCCTATGCCAGAAACGAGTTTCAAATTTTCCTTGTCGCAGCGACGTTGTCGTCACTTGCATCGCCTCTTGTCCTCCACCGAGGAGGATCTGAAGTTCTGAGTTTGAAAACGGACGGTATCAAAAAAGGGAGTTTGTGCGCACATAGGGTTTGTTGGGTGCGAGTGCCGCGCTATTGAGCGGTGTCTCGGTAGGATATGTCTTGAGGACGCGCAAGGTTTTGGTATCGTGTAGCTGGGAGGGGTGTCACAGTATCAGCGGCCGACCCTGGGTGTGAAAAAAAGACGAACTGACGCGCGCTGTTTTGTCCTTACTACTTGTCACAAAGTAAGTCCGATCCGGGGAGAGCTGAAGATCCGTCACGGTATCCATATGCGCACGCTCGTTGCTTGCAACTTCTGTCCCGGCGACCACGTCGAAAAGAGCGACCTTCCCAGATTCATGTCCTGTGAGGATGATATTGGGCGTGTAGGTAAATGCGCACACTGTAGCTTTAGATCCAACGGGAAGTAGCATGTGTTCAGGTTCCTGCGGTTCTGTCACAAGGGGATAAGACATGTGCGGCACGTTGCGTCACACAGAAAAAAGGGACGCACGGTCCGTGCCATCGCCGTCGCGGTTTAATCTAAAGACGCGAATGGCGCCCTGAAACCCCATACGTTGCTCGGTGATACATACGACCCTCTCGTCGTCGTCACTGAACGCAACCCGCTTCACCGCGGTCGGGAACTCCCACACGTACAGGCATTTACCGCTCGAGACGCTCCAAAGGCGTAGTTCGTTATCTGCGGAGCCAGACACCAGAAATTGGGATTGTGCTACATTCGAGTGAGCTCTCGCTAACCGACGGACGAACGCGATACGGGTGAGACCTACAGTCGACGTCGATCGTCCACACTGTCCCGTTATGACCATCATACGTGCCAAGCCGTTCACCGTTATGGGAGAACCAGACGTTGATGATGTGGTCTTTTGAACATGAGAACAGAAGGTCGCCCTCGGCGTTGAATTTTATCTGCGTCAGAGGACGTTCGTGGCCTAATTTTCTTTGAGTTTCGATGCTAGAGCGTTATACAGAGTAGCGCTTGCCTTGCAACAGAATGGGTCGCTGATCAAGGGTCAACTAGAGACAATCATTGCAGAGTCGGTGTGTACTCACCATCGTGATGGAGGCGCAGAAAATATTCGCCTTTCCTTATCCGGAAGTCGCTCTCAGGTCAGAATCGTCGACGACGATGACCAGAAAAGCCGTCCAACCAGAGCCAGACGTTCAAGAAGAAGAGAGCGATGAAGAAGTCGCCCTAGACGAAGACGACATCGAGGATTTCGTTCTCGACGACGACGCGCAACCGATACAAAAAGTCGACATCGACAACACCGTTGCGTCTCCTTTCTTTGCTCGCCCAATGTTTGAGTGCCTGTGTGTGTGTTCATATCATTCTATGCCAACAGGACGCCCTCCGTCGCATACGCGAGACGATTCAACTCGATCCTTCGTTACCGTGGACAGAGACCCTCGTCGTCTCGTATCCGGAAACCATCGAGGCGGACGTGGACGATGACCTGAATCGCGAACTCGCCTTGTGCGCACCACGTCTTCCGATCTGTTTTGTCCCCTGACCTGTTTTTTTTTGTATCTAGCTACAAACAAGCGTTGTGTGCGGCAGACCAAGCCCGCACTCTCGCAGCATCTCATTCACTTCCATTCACCCGTCCATCTGACTATTTTGCCGAAATGGTCAAGTCAGATGCCCACATGGAACGTATTCGTTCCCGGTTGCTCGATGAACACGCCGGCATCAAGAAAGCCGAGGAAAAACGAAAGGAACGTGCCGCCAAGAAGTTTGGTAAACAAGTCCAGCTCGAGAAACAGCGCGAGAGGGTGAAGGGGAAGAAGGAGATGGAAGAGCGACTGAAATCGCTCAAACGAAGTATGGCTGCGAACGTTGCTGAGAACGTGCCAGGTGGCTCACGCTTTCGTCACACAGAACGTAAAGGGGCCCTTGACAATCAAGACGCAGACGGAGAGGCCTTCGACATTGCTGTCGAGGATGCTGTCTCTGATCGCCCAGCAGCTAAACGTCAAAATAGGAATGCTAGCGCCACTAAGCGAAGCGGTCCACCTAGGGCCAAGCATGTTGTCGGAGGAAAATCTACACCCGGCGGCAAACGCACAGGCGGGAGTAAGCGTCCAGGAAAGAGCAAAAGAATCGCGGCCAGGAGTCGTCGGTGATATCACTTCTGTATTTCTCTCCCTTGAGATGATCGAGCTATTCTCGAACCAGTGGCATTTGAGCAACAAGAGACCTCGCCCAACTCTCGAAGAAGTTCCTTTAAGATTCAAATGTACGGTCATGTTTTCAAGCGGTATTGCGAGTGGTAAGACCGCCACCTTATACCCCGATATGTATGAACACAATCCGCTGGTTCAACGGAACCCCATTCCATGACAGAATACCTCTGCCTCTAAACAACTGCATCGCTCACCTTCCCCACGCCTTCCTCAAGGCCTCATTCCCGAAACTACAATTCCGCAGCGAGGTGACTCACTTCGTCAGGCGCAGCCATCGCCGTCTCGTGACCCACCTGGCCGTCATGCATCGCAAAGTGGGACCCGTAAGGCTGTCCGGGAAATCTTGTCCCCCGTGACAAGCGAAGTGGGCACGCTGCTAGAGCCGCCTGCTTCGCGTGTCGCCACCTCGTCGGTGAGCTCAGTGAATTAGACGGATGCAGGATGAGTCAACGAACCACATCAAGTTCCTGGCGAACGGAAACATTTTATGACCGGCAGAGGTTAGTTGTTCAATAGGTAAAATCCAGGAACGCTCTCCGGCGCACCTCACTTGTGACGGCTCCCAATGAGACCGGGGTATACGATGGGGGGCAAATATCTGACAATCTACGCTCTCCCTTGCCATACGGACGAGCGGCATGCGTCGGGAGCGACGTGAATGTACCCGTTGGACATCACTAGATGCGCGAATGAATGCCTTGGAAATGTGTCGCTCTCGAGGTCACGAACCACTCTAGAGACGATGGAGTCCTACGAACGACGTAACAGGCGGCCAGCCAGCTTCCTCTCCCCCTCTCGTGGTTATTCGGATCGATGGGGCACCGGCGTAGGCAGCGTCGGACGACATCGAACTCGGACGACAAGTGTGACAATCCCTGGAAAAGAGTACTTTCTTTTGCAAATGCGATACGAATCGCCTCAAGAACATTGACACTGCCAAATGAAGGTCTGCTGTATCCTTGGTACGCAGGTGGCATCGTGTATACGATGTCGCTTGGATGCCTAACAGGGCTGGTCGCAGATGTCATGCACGGTAGGCCGCGGTGTGAATCCGAGCGCCTCGTCTAGGTAGTAATGACATGCGCACGATACGACAAGCACATAGTGTCTGGTGCTGGACGGAGATAAACAGGCGGCGGCGCAGTAATGGCGCATGGCGGCTCGGAGGTCGAGTGTCGCATCCGTATATGGATCACCGACAGTTGATTCATTGATGATGTTCTGGATAATTCAACAGGGTGAGCCTTGGCTATGACAACTAGATGCACGCGTTGGTATCAGTGCCAAGTAGAGCATGATCGAATTCGACTCCAATTGAAGATGCCAAGTTGAACCGATCACCTAGTACGTGTGGGCATCATCCCTGATGGCGTGTTTCCCTAGACCTAAGCGGCAATCTGATCCATTAACTACATCGTGATGGGGAGAAGTTCTCGTGAAACACCAAAATCTGTGGGCGTCAGGAACGTCGAACTAGACGAGCAATGGCGATACAAGACAGCAGTATGTATATAGTACAGTCGGCTCGGGGATGTACAAGAAAAAAAAATGTAGCAATTATGTAGCGATGAACACTTCTACTTTTCTTTCTGCCTTCTAATAGTATGTGTGTAATATCAACTCTGCCCAGAATCCGGATCAGACCATACCCACCACATATACGCCCGGGCACTCAATGCATCAGTGCGCGCTCTCCGTTCCCATCTCCAGCCTGCTCGTGCAATTGTATGATGCAGAGCGCGGTAATGAGGTACACCGCCACGCTGACATACACAGGGAAGGCACGGTTGATGAATAGGAGCGTCCCGCCCAACAGGGGCGCGATCATCCCACCTCTGCATAGTAAGTTTTGAGCATGCGTACGTATTACACAAGAACTCAAAGCGGGAAACGTACATGCGTGACAACGCCGATGCGATCCCGCACGCCGTGCCGCGCACTCTGGTACCGAAAACCTCGGGCGTCCATCTAGTATGATATCCCCATTCAGTCGCTGGATCCTGCACACCATCAGGAGACGCTTACCCGTACAACACCGCGTACATCGTCTACCCGTCCATGAATCGGTGAGCCCCTCACACGAGTGTCGTCGAAGTGCAACTCACCGTGGCGGACAAACTGATACCCACCGAACTGACGCGAACGAGAAGCGGACTTTGCACGAGGACAAAAGCCATGCAGAAGAATGCTGTCAGGAGGGTCGTCGCTGCCAATGAACGCCGTCGACCGAGCGCACTTTCGACCATGTATGCCCCGAGCTATGGTCCAAGCGTCATTCAAACGTGCAATCAAGGTAAAAGAGGCGCGACAACGTACAAGTGCACCCGGACATCCGCCCAACGTAAAAATGACCACGTCCCATAGATTATCCTCCAAGGATTTCGGGGTCGAATCTCCAACCGGCCCCATCTCCAATAGCTTCGGATAGTACACATTGAACATCGTGTAGGCTGATGTGATCGTTCGGTAATGTGGACAACCCCTTTGGCACGTGTGACGCACCAAGTGACATAAAAAACCATATGCCCCACACCAACAACGTCGTGCGACACCACTCGGGACTCAATACCATCCCTATGCGATCAAGCCATGCGATCAATGGTCGCTTGATCCACCAGGGAAGCACACCCCCGAGTCGCATTTTGAGCTCGACTGAAGCGACCGAGGAGGCTCGGGATCCACGCGGTCGTGGAGAACGATACCGTGCATGCGGTAGCTCCGAGGCACGCTTCGTCTCGCCATGCAATGCGTCAGGACGGGAAGACGATGGCGCATTTCCGAAGGAAACAACGCTTAGCCGCCGTGGGGGATATTCCTCGACAGGTGTCACAAACGAATGGGAATCGAGTGAATTGGGAGAGTCGTCTGTTGATTGATAATCTTTCACGCCCTCATCCCTAGGTGGTGTATCAGCAGATGCACCGTTACCGGTCGCATTGCCGTCTGTCTCGTGATTAAGACGCGTTTCTTGTGTAGATGGGAGGAAAGGTTCGCGCTCGTCGGATGCGTTTGACGGAGGACGAGGTTCAGGTGGACGTCGGTCATCTACATCCTCAAGATCTATGGTGATGTCGGATCCATTGAAGCGAGAGATAAGCTGCAGGGCCTCCAGAGCTTCTTGATGTCGACCGGCGTGCACGAGATAGCGTGGGGACTCGTGTAACCGGAAGAATACAATACGAGCGAGGAACATCGACAGCGTCTGTACATATGAATGGATACAAATGTTCAGCACGACGGACGGTACTTACAGTGAGGCCAAGACAGACAAGCACGTACTGCCAACCAATATTTTCAGTGGAGGGACTGCAAGGTTGGTTTGGTGAACAGGAACGTCCGGGAAGTATGAACAGCGCAACGAGCGCTGACAGGACAGAGCCGAAAGAGAAGAATACGGAGAGTGCCGTAACCAAATACTCTTTTCCCTTTGGCATGTGCTCGAGAAGGAGTGTGCCATCAGTAGGCATCGAACCCTGGAAAAGATGATCGAGGAGTGTACGATATAAGACGAAGACAGACTTACTCCGACTGCACTGCCAAGAAAAAAGAGGAGAACGCAGAGGCTCTCAAACGAACTGGCAAGGGAAGCGAGAATGCCAAATAAGGCAGTGAAGAAAAGTGTTGCATTAAACGCGGCACTTCGGCCCACGAGGTCAGAGCATGTCCCCCAGCCGACAGCACCGACCATCATGCCCGCAAACATGGAAGATGACAGTGCCCCGATATAATTGTCGGGAACTGCGAGTATTAGTGGGGAATGAGATCGCTATGCTGCGGGGATGGTGTACCTAAATAATGCTGCTGCACGCGAGGAAGGATTATGGCGATAGCTTGAATCCACATCTGAGCGACAAGTCAAGGGGGCCACGAGGTGTGGTGTGTAGTGTACTTACATTGTCTGCCATCCAGCCTGGAGATAGGGAGAGAGAGGACGGCTGCAATGAGAACGAAATGACAACGGAGATGGCAGAATAGAAGCTCACCGAATCCACAAAGCGAGAGTAGAGTCCATTGGTAGCTCCCTGAAGTGCCAACAAGAAGTGAGAGAGAGGGGAGTGAATACGAAAAGGACGCACCCATTCCAATGCGATCTATAACCTTGTCTAGAGGTGTTCTGTCATCATACTCCAAGTCGACCACGAATTCGTCGTCAGCGGCCTCGATATCGTCGGTGTCAAGCATAGTGGAGTAGGAGGACCTGTTGAATGACGAAGAGGTCCAAAAAGCAGATGTACGGTGGGAAGCCATAGCCCGGCACAGCGCTGACAGAAATGGCGCAGGATTACGCGGGCCCGGGAGAAAATAGACAAAGTAGATTTCCAAATACGGCTGTCTTCTGCCACCAACTGCGAGGTTCAAGGCAAGAACGTGTCGTCGTCGTCGAGAAAGAAAGTCCCGTTTTATGCCATGTAGAGATTACATTTCAGACCGGTCGAAGATACAACAACGACCGCCATCAATATGAAGGGCTTCGTATGGCGCGATCATGTACCACGCGCGGTCGCTGAACTATCTATAGGGAGGAAGATCTTCATGGCCGTCCAATATCCAACCCACACCATATCCGTTACGATCGTCACATCACCGGGATAGAGTCCCTCTGGCATAAGGCATTAACCAGTGTAGCGGTCGACTCCGGAAGTATTGAGTGACTCAGATCTGCTTAGCCGAGGGTTGCGCGTGGGTCATGTGGTACTCCTCCGGTCCGTTTCAATTTGCCGATTATCGCCATGCCACCACCGTTTGGGCCACAAAAGTTTCAGCTGAAAATGAGTGAAAGTTTTAGATGAAATACGTAGATCAGAGCATGTCATAATCATTGTATCCTGTAGTCAATGGCATGGCTAGGTGGTAGTTGGCATCACTAGCACAAATGTGTATCATGCATAGCACTCAAACAAAAGAGCGTTACTCACTCAAGTTGTAGTCACTGTTCCCACATTTACTTGACTCTTTACTGTTGCCTTTAATCTCACCAGTATTGGTGGATTGCATGCTGGGCTTGGGAATCATTGACTTCAATGGGTCCATTCATGATTTTTCCCAACTAGTATTTCCACAGCCTGGCCTAGAAGCCATGAGCCACCCAAGCCAAGCACCAAAAAGCTGGGCCGTGTTAGGGGCTTGATAAGGCTCAGAGCTTGGCTTGCCATTTTGTGCAGCCATGAGCTAAGCCAAGCCAGGCTCCAGAAGCCCTTAAGCATAGCTTTTGTATTTTTCAGCTTATTCCTTCTAGTGCACTGATTTTGCATTTTTAACAAATATCATTACTGTATGAGATGGAGTTTTGAATGGCCTCTATAAGTTTACTCTAATATAGTAATCTGGCCATTTCTAAGATATTACCCTAGCTTTACTTTTAGATCAGCTTTTGTCACAATAGTTTAAGTGAAATATCTCAAAAATGGTCAGATCAATGATAGTCAAAAAAGAAATTCCCTGATAACAACATCTAAAAATTACATTATTACACTGAGAATACATATGTATATTAACCAAGTGGATGATGAGTTATAAAATGCCAGCTTGAAGCTATGACAACACTATCAATGACTCAATGTCATGGCAAGTCTCCCCTTTTTTGTGTCCTTCTTAGTCTAGGGCTGATGAATGGTTTCTTCACAGATCATATTGCATTCTCTTGTCAGTAGTTGTATTTCATATAGTAGCTACAAACCTGAATGATATATTTTTGGATGAATTTACCCAATATAATGATTATAGCAAGGACTACAAGAGGAACATCAGAGCTTATATACATGAGATACTCCCATGTTTGGCTCTTTGATTCAGGGGCCTTCTTTCATTTTACAAATGATATTAGCGACTTTGTAGAATACATACAATTTCCTATTCCCAAGAGTATCCAAATACAGTACTACGGAGAGGGTGCACTTCCTTGATCTCTTGTGCTAGCAAAGACTAAGGATACTTGCCACACGAAGGCAAGGCTTAAGGAGGACTGAGGTTTGGGCTTGAGGGATGACTGAGGGACTTAAGGGTGATCCAAGTGTACGCTAGATTGCACAGATTGAAAATGAAGAGAAAGTACAGTAGATGAAGTACTTAAATAGACAGAGATGCATAATCATAGAATATGATGGAAAAAGAAGGAAGATTAGCTAATCTAAAGGTATGCATAAGCATAGAACCAGATGGAATCCAGGAGAAGACTAGCTAACCACACGATTATGAGAGAAATCATAGTAAAGAGAGAAAGTTCAAGGAGGAAGATAAAGATGGATGTGATCACCACACGAGAAGAGAAGAATATGATCATAAGAGTAGATAAACATACCACTAATACGAGAAGGCGAAGAACGAAGAATGGAGAAGTAGTATGTAGAACAAAAGAGGAGGAAAATTGTAACAGGAATAGGCTCTCAAAGTCTGTCAATTTCTGCTTCTTGATTAGCTAAGCTTAGTGTTGTTGAGCATTTGTTATACACTAGATTGAGTTAAATATACCAAAAGTGTACACTTGTTGACTACACTTTTTTGTACACTCCTTGACTACATTTTGTTCCCACACTAAAAGTGTAGCTTGGCTACACTATTGGTACACTTTCATACATGAAAAAGTTTCCTATAAAGAACAAAAAAAAAGTTCACATGCTATACCCCCTCAATTTTTTTTGGCTTATAAACATTTTTTTCCCACACTAAAAGTATAGTCAAAGAGTGTAACAAAAGTGTAGCAATTGAAGTGTAGTGAAAAGACTTAATCATTCAGACTTTGTTGTCTTCCCACACCTCAGCTGAGTTCGCATTTTTGGCTGAGTTTGAATTTTCTTATATAAACCAGCCTCTTTTATAAATTTTGCCATAGCTTCTTTTTCTTCAACCATCATCATCTCTCATATTTTTGCACAACACATTTACTTCATTACATTTTGGTAAGTCATTGATATCAATATACCTATATACTTGCTAACCTTTTACTCTTGGCATTAAATGCATACTAATATACTTTTGGTAAGTCAGCATTATTAGTACTCTATGATTCTTGCTAATTGTCATTGGTTGAGTATACTATTGATTAAAATGTAGGTATTTAGTTGTTGGTAGTTATGCTTATGTAATTACAATATATGATATATATATAAAGATATATTTTTTCAGTCTGTGACACTTGTCTTCATCTGTCACCAGCTGGAGGCTTTCTAGACAGAGCTAGACAGCACTAGACAGTTAGGAACCTTACTAAAAGAACCATCAAACTGGACAGTACTATCATAGTCTGGCCAGTTAAGGGGCTAGTTTGCTGATGCTGGAACTGTGCTCAATCAGCACAATGGTTGCTTTGTGTAGTTATTACCAGTCATATATATGCCTGTGTGCTCAATAAAACATATCTCTATAGGCACTTTACTACAGTGGCTCAAAAAAGTATCCCAATGTTGGGTCATTTTGAAGAGATTGGCTGGTTACAGGAGAATTACATAATATACTTGCAGGATGGATGATAGTAGTTACTCTCGGCATTCTAACACTAGTTTGGTCATGTGATTGGGTTGTCATGGGAGTGAGATACAGGCATTTCTAAATGACATGTCATTGGGACACTTATTTGATCCTGCATTTGTTAATCATTATATCATATGTAATATAGGAATTTGACAGCTATTGATGGTTGCTATGTTACCAGGTTATGTAATTATGTAAGTTACATAATCCCAAGCATATATATACCTTGAGTCTCACTCCAATTGACCTTATCATACCATGAAAGCTATTCCTTTCTACTAGAGCCAATATCCTTTTTTTTTCTGAATCTGGCCTCTCTGCTCATCAGATTGCATCCAAGACTGGTCTAGAGAAGTCCACTGTTGCCAGGGTCATCAAGGAGATCCTTCCAGAAAAGGAAAATATCAAGCTAGGACGTCCTTCCAAGCTTTCTTCTATTGACCAGAAAAGGATTGTTTCTAGTATCACTACTGGAATGGCTGAGGCTGCTGTTCAAGCCACTCATCTCATCAATGCTGCTCTTTCTGTCCACAAACTGTTTGTAATGATCTCAGGGCTGCATCTCTAAAGGCTGTGGTAAAGAAGAAGAAACCCCTTTTGTCTGCTGAGCATAGGAAAAGGGGACTAGACTTTGCTTTAAAGCACAAGGATTGGACTGTGGAGGATTGGACAAGGGTTATTTGGTCAGATGAGACCAAAATCAATAGGATTGGATCAGATAGAAGGATGTATGTGTGGAAAAAGGGAGGTGAGCCCCTATAGGACAAGGAGATTCAGGGCACAGTGAGGTTTGGAGGGGGTTCCTTAATGGTTTGGGGATGCATGGGCTGGAATGGAGTAGGAATACTTGCAGAGGTTGAGGGGAAGATGAATGCTGAGCAGTATGTGTCCATTCTAGAGGACACTCTGCTTCCCAGCATGGAGAATTCTGGTATTCCTGAGGAGAACATTATCTTTCAACAAGATAATGACTTTAAACACTCCTTCAAAAGGGCTCAAGACTGGTTCAAATCTCAAGGGATTAGGGTTCTTGACTGGCCAGCACAGTCACCAGACCTTAGTCCTATTGAACACCTCTGGCAACATCTCAAAAAGAAGCTCAATAGCTATGAAAGGCCAGCAAAAGGAGTTTGGAAGCTTTGGAAAAGAATTAAGGTAGAGTGGGGGAAGATAGAGGTTGAGGAATGTCAAAAGCTAATTGAGAGTATGCCTAGAAGACTTGAGGTAGTGATACAAGCAAAGGGAGGACACACAAAATACTAATAATTATAATATAAACTAGAGTCAAATAAGTGTCCCAATGACATGTCATTTAGAAATGTCTGTAACTTACTCCCATGACAACCCAATCACATGACCAAACTAGTGTTAGAATGCCAAGAGCAACTACCTCATCCATCCTGCAAGCATATTATGTAATTATTTAATGCTCTCCTGTAACCGGCCAATCTCTTCAAAATGACCCAACATTGGGACACCTTTTTGAGCCACTGTATGTAACTCATGTGTACAACTGTGACAAGAGTTCAACATGATTCACTTGCATGATACATGTTCTAACTGCACTTTTCTCTCCTTCTACACTCATGGTAGTGATATAATGTATTGGATCTCTACTCCAGCAATACGCACCTATACCATGACCCTATTTCTTGTTGCCATCAATTACCACTTATTACATCAACACTTAGGTCATGCCTCCAAGGAGGTACTCAGAGCTGCTAAAAAGCATACCACTGATTTCCCAGACATATCTTTTTCAGATGAACCTGAGCATTGTTGTGGCTATTAATTGTGCAAACAATCCAATCATCCATTTCCACACAGCAAAGTGTGGGCTACCACCCCCTTCAAATTAATACATTGTGACCCTAAATCCTTTGAGGTAGAATTCTATTGCAGATCACATTATGCCATAGTAATATATGATGATTATATGTCTGCTGGCTGGGTAATGTGTCTTAGAACTAAGGATTTGGCTTTGAAAGCCACTAAACAGTTTTTTACCTGCTTGTATACCAATACAATGCCAACATTAAGTATTGGTGCTTTGATGCAGGAGAAGAGTTTACCTTCCAGGCATTCAAGGATTACCTTCATAATTATGGTATCCACATCCATCACTTCACCCCCTATGCTCATTAGCAAAACAGGCATGCAGAACACTTTATTCATACCCTGATGGACAAGGCATAGTTTGTATGCCTTGATGCTTGCCTACTTTTCTCTTACTGGGATTTTGCAATTGAGCATGCTGCTAACATTTATAATCACATGCCTAATATTCACTTACAATGGAAGGCACCCTGCAAGATGCTCCCAGGCAAGAAACCCTTTGTCTCACACTTTATGGTTTTTTGATGTAGTGTATACATGCATATTTCTGATGAGATGTGTGTTGGCAAACTTGCTCTCAAGTCCAACTGATGACCTACCTTGTGTTGTGCCTGGCAATAATGGTAATTATCTCTTCATAAAGTTAAACACCACACTACATACATCAGCCCATGCCATCATTAATGAGCACTTGTTTCCTTGTTGCAATCAGACCAAGTATCTCACCAGGTTTCTCCTCATAAGCATTTGGATGATCCAGACACTGGCTCTGGCTATTGAACTGGTAGCTTTATATTCTTATTTAATTCCATTTTACTGGGTTCTAGAAAGGAGACTTTCTAGTTCTGATACTGCTATTCATATCTTGAGTCTAGATCTTTATTTATAGGTTATGACATCAAAGGCTAGAACTTTAGGATGTCATATTTCACCATATCACACCATGATGGTGTTACGATCAACCCAGATAGGGACAAGTATAGCCTTGCTGAACTGAAAAGGGTCTAGCTTGACGAAGGAACTTGTATTGAAAGATCGGCGACTAGGACAAGGGTTTGCCTAAGAAGGATGGTGACAAGGTCTTGAATTGCCTTGGGCAATCGGCAGGAGCTTAGCGAGAACTAGAAATAAGTGTCCACTCAATAGTAGGATAGAGACTAGGAAACTGAGGACAATTCCAGCAAAGCAAATTGTATTGTCAAGATGTTAAAGTCGGATCAAATCAACTCCGGCTACTCCGGTGACAACTCCGGGGTAGCACGATTCGTCGGGACTTCGGCTTCAGTGACTTGAACGGAGCGCTGTGCCCTTGTCAGACTCTCGTCCCGGTATTTGCGGAATTGGAACAGAAAGACTTAACACTGAATGACAGCGAAGTCGAGTGGAGGTCGGATGCGAGCGAAGTAGCTCAGACAGAGATCAGAGAAGGGAAAAGGAGTTGAACTTAAGTCGATATTCAAACTGAGGTACTCTAGCGACTATTGACGGGTTTATATACCTAATGGCGGAGCGGAACGGAGAACGAAATGGAAGTCAGATGAGTGAACGGCTATCATAGAATCAAATGATGAACAGGTATCAAAGA
Organism: Veloboletus limbatus; assembly: GCA_038088635.1. Classification (NCBI taxonomy): domain Eukaryota; kingdom Fungi; phylum Basidiomycota; class Agaricomycetes; order Boletales; family Boletaceae; genus Veloboletus; species Veloboletus limbatus. The sequence goes on from JBBPJJ010000192.1 coordinate 25,901, forward strand.
TGGTTGCGAACGATCGCAAACAATGTCCAAGTCTGATGGATGTGAAACGAAACGAATGTCATAAGTCAAAGGCCATCAATCAAAGTCAAGAGGTCATGTGGTACGAAGCATCATAATGAGCAGAACGGAACGGTATTGCGGAGCGCCTTGGGAGTTTGGAAGAGGACGGAATGACGGAACCGCGTTGCGGAGCGACGGAGTTCGGTTGCGGAGTTCGGGATATGACACAAGAGTATTGAGTACAAGAAAGCTATCTGCAACGAGGTCTAAGCTGAGGAATAAGGAAGGAGAGGCAAGGGTTTATATACACAAGCTGTAGAACATTGGGGAAATCTGTGGAATGTCTGTGACTAAGCATGGAACTGCATGGAACATCATAGAAGAAATGAAGGGCCAATGGCAAAATAGGTGTGCTCAATAAGCACAATAGAAGGTAAAAGAAGGATTGGTAATACAGATGTGTCATGTGACACTAAATAAAGATGAGATGATGAAGTGAAGAAAGGGAAAGTATAACAGATGGTGGCACCATCATGGTGCTATATTACAATTTATACTATTAGGTATTCTTAGCTATTTCCAAAAAGCCCTTTATGCTATTGGCTATTACTCATACTTTAGTCAGCTATGATGTTATGCTTAGTCAGCTATGACATCATACCCTTTACCTAGGGTTATTGGCTTTACCTTAAATTCTCATATATTCAATAGGTACAAATAGGATATGTACAGTATATATATAAACCTGGCCCTTATAGCCTGGTATAATTAAGCTGTTTACCTAGGACTCCTACCTGCAAGCAGCTCCTCCACCAACTACACCAGCTACTCACAATTTTAGTCATTGATCACCTAAGCTAGTATCTTTGCTATTTGCAATACATTAGGTTTCAGTGAGTCTCTCACTGTTGCTTCATTCTCTGTGAACAATCCTTGTCTACTTGTTCTGCTACTTATTCGAGACACTTCCATCTCAAAAGGTTATGAGCTTGTAAGGCTCTGATTGGCATTCCTACAGTCTTGGATTTAGTACAATTTAGACATGTATACTATATAAACAGTATGAATATAATTTAGCTGACTTACAATCACTCTTGACCATCAACCACCACCATTGTCTTCAAGATATGTAAGTCCTCATCACTTTTTCTACCACCTTGCAAAGGGTGGATGCAAATTGTAACAGGTTATGAGCCCTGCTCATCACTTGAATAAAGTGTGCAATGTGGACTATCTGGAATGATGACCAATAAAAGAGATAAAATGGAAATGCTCTCTCTGGAGGTCAATGACCAGCCATGCCTGAAACAGACAAGCATCAGATGATGCAGAAATGCTTTCTGGCATGGTCACCCAGACAACGGGCATGGAAAGACTTCATCTTGTCTATTTCCTGCCTCTGCAACTCTCAATTGGCAATGCAGCCTCCCTGTTCCCCTCCTTTCTTCACTATTCCTTGAAGCTAACAGAGTTCAACTCTAGCATTTTCAGTATCTCCACCATGTCCTCATTCCTCAAGGAACTGTTAGTCCTCACTGGCCCCAACTACAAGCATTGGGAACAACAAATGGATGCATACCTCTAGTTCATGAGAGTCTATCAAAAAATGCATTGTAGCACCTGACTACCACCAACGAGGAAGGAAAATGCATCCAGGTCAGTCTTTTTCTTGCTGAGCAGGAGGCACTTGATGCCAAACAACTTGACTGGAATGAGCATAATGACAAGGCACTCAGAGCCATCTGGCTCAAAATCAACCAGCACATCACTTCCTGATCACTGAATATATCACTGTGGCTATGCTCTGGGATGTGCTAAAGGAAGCATATGGCATACCCTCTCTTGCCTCCACTTATGTGGAATTCAAGGCACTCATGGCTAGGGAACTGCAGGGGTATATTCTTGAAGATACCCCCCACTATAAATGTAGTAGGAGGTATCTTCAAGGGTATACCCTTGCAGTTCCCTACTCATGGCCTTTACATTTTCCAAAAATAACTACCTGGTCCAGATGTTTTCATAGGTCAATGCCCATTTTGTGCTGCTTGAACAGCTCAAATACTCTATTTTGACTGCATTCAGGCTATAATCCTCCTATCAAAATTTCCTGCCTATGCCGACTTTGCCAATAGCTCTTGAAATGGGAACCATTTGAGGTTACTCTGCCTTCACCACTGTCATTCCCATTATTGAATGGATCAAGCAGATGATGGTTGCTGCTTGGGAACAATACATTTCTAAACATAAGATGCCTGCCCACTCACAGGTTCCTATATACCACATATACAAAGTCAGGCCAGTCAAGCAGAAGCAAGACAATTCAACATTCTTACAACAACAACAGTGGCAGCAGTCAGTGGGCCTCTCCACCTCCAAATCCTTATTCAAGGAGTGCAAGGAAGGTAAGTGCTTAGTGGGAGTGACTCAAAACTGCTGTCAATGGCAGGCTCACCAGGTAGCCAAAAAGGCTGCTGCCTCCTTTAATTACACTGCATTCCTTGATGATCCCATCATCATTTCTTCCACCATCACTACTCCATCCACATTAGTGCTCCTACACCTCACCATCATTCTCTCCACTGCTACTATTTCATTCCCCACTGTTATTCCTCTCTCTCTGCTGCTGTGTGACCCATGTGCTACATTGCACATGCCCAGTGCTACTCACTATAAGCTGCCAGCTTTTTCAGAGGTCCAGTGCACCATCTCCCTTACTGACTGGCTTGGTGTTCTAGTGACCAGACCTGAGCCATGCTCAAGCAGCTTGACTCCATTGTCACCCAACAATGGCACAACATGATGGGAGGACCGAGCAGGCATGCCTGCAGTTCCTCTGCATTTTAAACAGATAGGCTGTTTACTACAAACACACCAAGGGTCACACATGAGTAAACTCTCTCTGACTGGCTCAAGCATCATGCTTGCCTTCCACTCATTAATACTACCTGAATCAGTATACCTGATTCAGACTTGATGAGTCTGGGCTAGTATTGCCATAGCTCAAGTTAGTATTTTATATCTCATCATCTACTTGGTTAATATACATGTTCTCAGTGTAATAATGTAATTTTTAGGTGTTGTTATTAGGGCAATTGTTTTTTGACTATAATTGATCTGATTGTTTTTGAGATATTTCATTTAAGCTATTTTGACAAAAGCTGATCTATAAGTGAAGCTAGGGAAATATTATAAAAATGGCCAGATTACTATATTAGAGTGTATTATGGCCTGTGTCTTGCTATAAGGAAAAGGTCAATTGGGCTGTTTGCCCAGCTGACAACTGCAATACTGGTCAGGCTGATCTGGAATGGAGATATCCAGAAAATCAGCTGTGTATTTCTTAGCAGCATGAAGTACCTCTTTTGAGGCATGGTATAAATGCCAATGTAATAACTTATAGTCTACAGCTACTAGGGACATGCTGTTTGTGGTTTCATGCACTACAGGTGTGGAGAGCTGGTACATAGTATCATTCAAGTGAGTGTGAAAAGATTATCTGAGCAAGTGTCATAGAAATGAATGGCATCAGAGTCCTGTTGGAGGTGTATGCACTGGTTATATAGTAGGATGTCCATGGAGATGAGTTTCAAGGAATAGGTGGGCATATAAGTGACTGGTATTAACCATACAAGTCTATCATTGTACTGGATAAGCACAGTGCCAGTTCCCAAGATTGATGCACTACTATTTGCAGTTTGGGATGTTTTTTCAATCCCAAACTTTGTATATTCCACAAAGTCATTTATATCATGGGTGTAATGTGAGGAGGCCCCAAAGTCAAGTAGCCAGATGTGAGGGGGTACCTCATGTGAATGGGCTTACCCTTCCCTTTCTTGTCCTTATTACATTGGTCACACTGGGTGAATTCACTCAAAAATACATTGTTATATGGGTAGGTAGCTATATGTAGTGTAACAACTGATGTTGTCATATCCCGAACTCCACAACCAAACTCCATCGCTCCGCAACGCAGTTCCGTCATTCCGTCCTCTTCCAAACTCCCAAGGCGCTCCACAACCCCGTTCCGTTCCGCTCATTATGACGCTTCGTACCACATGACCTCTTGACTTTGATTGATGGCCTTTGACTTATGACATTCGTTTCA
>JBBPJJ010000193.1:0-24815 GCA_038088635.1 Veloboletus limbatus
GTCGTCTCAATCACGGTGACAGGAGCCTGCTGTTTCATAGCTTGCTCCGCGGCATTGTCTTCAGCCACCGGCATCTCGGCTGAAAATTCGATGTTGAAAATCCACAGGTGAAAAACCAGGGTTTTTCACTAACCGTACAGACCCTTATATGTTCCAAAATTTCTGCAGAATAATAATTCAACTCCACTTATTCGGCTGGACTCATCAGGGAAACGGATATTGAGCAGAATCAATGGTTACTAGCAGACTGTAACTTTGACACGTGGCTAGCACTCGGCTACCTGGAAACCACCCATTTTACTGATCAAACATCCATATGGAAAACATTTTTCGATGGCTCATAATGTATTGAAATGCCTAAGTGGAACCTTCTTATTAGCCCATCACCATAGATTGCATAGTGATCGCATTAGATGGGATTCTACTGCATGCTCCCGCTGGATAGCCACATAAGGATTGTACGTTCTAAGAATGCATTGCGTGTTGCCATCCTCTGGATAAAGTGTTGCCCCTCGACTCTTCCCAAGACGAGTCTGTTTCACGTGCGGTATCAACAACGATACATCATTCTGATCTAATCAGCCTCAGATCTACATATACTTATCCCAATGCAATCCACTAGTTAACCCGCGTCGGTGTTTATGGCCATACAAGTACAGATAAAGTCTGACCAACGAATCTGCGCAGGCTTCACGTGTTGGAAGGTATCGGCACGGCTGACCTGATGGCATTGACCGTTTGTTCAGATCGTGTCTTCATTGAAATGCCATCGTGGGGAAATTTCCTGTCCGAGTCGTAGGAGCTTTGTCAACAAGCGCATCGAGACGGAGGAAAACGGAAAATGTCATACCAGGGTATGTCCGTCGCTAAGAAGGAAGCGATGGCCGCGGAACGTTGATCAGACACATGATCAGAAATGATATCAAAGCAAGAGAGCGTGGTTGCAACGGTCATAACGAGCGAGATAAAGGCGATGTTTCGTCCGGGACTGAAACAAATGACAAACTGTGTCAGTAGACCAGACCATCTATACAACGCAGAGTTCACCAGGTCCGCCTTCCAAATCCAAAGATGACTTGACGGGGATCAAAAACGCTAGGATTTAACTCGCCGTTGGGTTTGAGGAACCTTTCCGGGTGAAAGTTCTGCGGGTCTTTGAATCTCTGTGGATCATGAAGAATCGTCCTATATGTCGCATAATATCGTCAGATTCCGAAGACAGTGGTTTGGTGGTCCTTACTTCAGGTTTGCGACCAACGCAGATCTGGCTGGGATACCATATCCATTGTATTCCTCATTCGCATCGCTCGCATGATCAAGTCCTAATGTGGCCTCAGGCCGAGGCCCATCCGTGTGCGCGAACACTCACCCATCCACACGGGCGGGCGCCACCGCATCATCTCCATCACAACGGCAAATGTGTAAGGAATTTTCGACGGGTCACAAGTGGAAGTAGTTGCTATTACGTGATCGGTTACTTGCGGCAAAAAAAAGGAGGCACTTACGTAGGTTTCCATGACCGAGGACTGTATCGAGTTCCTGTTGAGCCTTGACCTGAGCCTCCGGAAACCTACGGATCAGCGCCGGGATGATGATGCAGGATCACCGCACGGTGACTCAGAGCTCACCATGCCATCGCCATCATAAATGTAACAAGCAAGCTCCCGGTAGCGATAACGGCACCTGAGATACTAGTCAATCCACGTGCAAGGCCTACATGTGAACCCGACCATACCCGAATAGAGAGAACCAGCTGCATCGCGAAGAATAATTTCGAGCTCTGCATCAGCATCACCACTCCTGAGTGCGTCGGTTACGAATGAACTTGTGGCGTTGTCCGCGACCTGGGATCTTGGGTTTAGGAGGAGAAACTGTTTAGCTGGATGAAGCTTACCAGCTGGCGCTTAGCCTCCTGATAAGGAACGAATGTCTGACTTTCGACATTCTCTCTGTTGACTCTACTCTTCTTCCTGACCGGGAATAACCATTCGGGTAGCGGTATCCATCCTAGAAAACATTAGTGCTAGTATGACTGGGCAGTTTCGAACCATACTATTGATTTCGTTGAGGAAGCATGCGATATGGAATTCCTGGGTGAAGGTGAACAATATACCCCCCAGGGCACGTTCGGCCAAGGAAAGGTGTGATTCGCCTTCAGGAAGCTTACGAATTCCGTACACTAGAGTCAGAATAACCTGTCCCATCATTCTGAAGGGATGTCAGTCGAACATCGATAGACTAAATATATTGTCGCGAATCTCACTCGTGTAAATGAACCACAAATTTCTGAGGTTCGTCAAGCATCGATAGAAGTATATTCCGCGCGGCACTCAGCTGAACAGGCGCGTGATCAGGTAATTTCGAGGCAGATACAAGGCGGGTGAATGTCTGCCGACGATCTTTCCATCCTTCTGCAACGAAGAATAATATATCCTGCGAGAACGTTGAGGAATTCATACCTCCGTAATCAAGATGCGGGATACTCGTGTATAAACCACCCCTTTGATCGTTTCAGAAGTGATGATAATAAGGAACGATCAGTGTGCAGCCTCACCAATCTCGAAATTTCCGCCAAGTTGGAGGTCTGGAGGATGTTAGATTGGGTGATGTTCCCAAAACCATTCACTTAGACCTCTGGGCAGAACGATTCGAGTTGCGAATCAAAACGTGGTTGACCGCCTCGAACGAGTTAAGTACGATGGTGCAGTCCCCCCATTCCCTAATCCCGATAATGTCCGACTGAAATTGTTCACCAAACCGAGCGAAGTTGTCGGCTTGGTGCATATCCGTCCTGCGGAACTGCGGAAGATGATAGGGTGCAGTGCATAGCCGCCATAGCGTCCCAGAGGCTTACCACTGAACCATAGAAGGGGAGATGACGAGGGCCTGGAGGAAAGGGCAAGCCTGAGGCAGGCCGCGTCGCCACGAACCACACACCAGTGAGAGTTACAAGCAATACAAGGTAGACAACTGCCTCTGATTCAGACATCGCGAGTGAGAAGTAAATCCAACAAGCGATACCACCGTACAAACGGTTTTAGCATGGGCTCGATGGATCTCGGTACTAGCCGTCGGATACTATCTCAAGCTGCCGGTACTAGTATCAGCGCAGAAACAACATTCCCTTTCAAACTTGCCTCACGCTCCTACAACCTATACTTACACTAATTGGTATTATCAAGACAAGACAAGCGTATTTTCCGCCGACTATGGTATGTGCCATGCGGTTACGAAATAAAATAAAATATTTTAGGCGGGCTAACTTGAAACATGAACTCGGGCAGAATGTCACGATATTCCAGACCAATGTGGCTGGATCTCACATTGATCAGCGGAAGCAGATCGGAACAACGCCCAGAAGGAGGATGAGCGCTGAAACCTGCTGACTTACCCTTTTGATCTTGAAACCTTTGAAAGTTTTGCCGTCTGGAAGACGAAAATGGAATATTGACAGCACGGAGTCCGCGTTGTTCCGAGTAGTCTCGGTCCGGTGCAGCTCCTTCGGAGGATTGGCGGTGCCTGTTGTGGATGCCGACTCGCCAAACGTGCCCTCGGAAAATATAGTTCAGGAAAGGTCATTCCATCTCTTGCAACAGACCGATCTGATCACCCATGTCGTTCGGCATATGGATCTGGGCCTCAGTAGCAGTGCTCGTTATATGGTGGTTTTCCAAGGGTCGAGTTTCGACACGAGCATTCGACAACGTTCGCGGCCCTCCGGCGCGGACTTGGCTGAAAGGTAAGTGATATGCACCTCGCTATCCTATCACCTCATGCTACCGTAATGTGTAACTACAGGACACCGAGAACAGCTCTTTCATCCAACGGATGGCACCCAATTTACGCGTGACATAACACACCGATATGGCGGCCTGGCTAGCTTACGTGGGGTGTTTGGAGTATGGTTTCGCTGCTCCGAGAGGATCAGGTCGATAACTGATCCATCATTGCTAGGGACGCGATATCTTCGTGTCTGATCCACTAGCATTGTATTCCATTGCCATTAAGGATGCCTCAATTTGGCTGCAACCGGCCGAAGTGCTTGCGTACGTCTTTGCATTTGTCTCTTGTGAGGCAGCATGATCCAATCCAGAACAGGACGAATGGTGTCATTTTCGGGGATGGACTCACTAGTACAGGCGGTAGGTTCTGTTGCATGACTATCCATGTCAGTTCAACTTTCGTACAGGAGAGGTCCACAGAAAACAACGAAAAATGATGAACCCAGCGTTCTCCACAGCTCACATGAGGGACTTAATGCCAACCTTTTATGCCGTTACGCGGAAGGTATTTATTGCTCGATCAAATGCCCTCGTCGATTCTGACAGTGACCCCTAGCTACGGGATGCCATCGCAGCCGTGGTCAGATCGGGCCCGCAAGAGGTGGATATGTTATCGTGGACTGCTCGAGCCGCGCTAGAACTAATTGGACAGGGTGGCCTCGGTAAGGAGAATCCGTGATAAAGCGAGAGCTTACCCAGAGGACAAAACAAGGTTATAGTTTCGACAAGCTAATCACTCAAGGGAATAATGAGTATACATCCGCGGTAAAGGACCTTCTGTCGGTTGCTTCTCATTCTGCTTCTTGAGGTTCTGATATCGCGCCAGCCCGTTGTCATTCCAGATTCCTGTCGCAAGACGGGTGGCGCCTTGGTTCCCTCCAAAACTCAGACGAGTTTTGGCAGACATTGTTCCGAGCCAAACGATGAGAAGGCTGATGCACATCGTCAAAATTATGGAAATCAACGCAAAACAAGTTATTCGGGCCAAACGCGACGCGATCCACAAAGGAGAGGATGCCGTCAGAGAGCAGATTGCGGAAGGGAAAGACATCATGAGCATTCTATGTACGATTGGCTTATTCCCGCTGCACCGCTAACATGTGCCCCACAGTGCGTGCTAATCTCCAAGAGAAAGAATGCGATCGATTGCCAGATTCTCAGCTCCTGGGACTGATGAATGGACTGATTTTTGCGGCGATGGATACGACCTCTTCGGCACTGGCTCGAATGCTCCATATTCTATCCATCCAACCACAGATTCAAGATCGACTTCGTCAAGAATTGGCTACTGCCCGCGAAAATTTCGCGACGGGCGCCGAGCTCGACTATGATACTTTGTCAGAATTGCCCTTTCTTGACGCATTCTGCCGTGAGACGTTGCGCTTGTAAGCACGACCTGTCATGATCAGGCCAACATACAATGACAACTTTGCCACGCAGATATGCGCCTATACCACTGAACTTGAGAACGTGAGGAAGGTTTCCGTTCAGTTGCCATGGTGGTTGCTCACAAACTCAACAGTGCATCCAAAGACACGACACTTCCGCTGTCAAAACCCATCGTGGGGAAGAACGGTCGGGAAATCTACGAGGTTCATATACCCGCAGGGACGTGAGTTGTTCATGATAATCCAAGCCCAAATTTGAGGGACTTCTATACCGTCCAGGACCGCGTTCGGAGGATTGTTGATCGCAAACACCTCGGTGATGGTGTGGGGTCCCGACGCGCTCGAATTCAAGCCAGAGCGCTGGCTATCTCCCCTTCCGGAAAGCGTCGTAACCGCGCGGGTCCCTAGCGTATATTCGAACATGTAGGTCATATATTGGGTAGGAGTAGACCACTGATAGCCATACCAATGCAGGATGACGTTTTGGGGAGGTGGATCTGCGTGCCTGTATGTAAAAGTTCATGTTGTCAACTACGAATGGACCGCCTGCTGATTGACATTATAGCGGGTACTTATAACGCTTAGTCTCGCTAGCACGTCTCTCTAAGACCTAACGGCTATTTTCTTGTAGGTTTAGATTCAGCCAACTGGAGCTAAGTGAGCATTTTTTCCTGCATCCAGAACGGCTACCTGACTGGCGTCTACAGAGGTCGCACTTTCCGTGCTGTTGCATGCGTTCAGATTTTCGCCGTCCGATAAACGAATTTGCTGGAAGCAATCAGGGCTCCAGTTCCCAAGCGTAGAGGGGGCTACGTCGCTCGGGATGCCTTTGATAGTCAGCGCACTGGATCATGAAGGATGACTCGTAAGATGATAGACTACCTTTTCAAATTAGTTACAAGCTATCCCTGGACGGTTTGCAGAGTACGAGTTGCCGTCGGTCTTATCAGTGAAATGGTAGCTTGTAGCCGACAGTAGCCGACGGTCGGGAGCAGTTAGAACCAGTCAGGACCACTGCCCAATCCTCTGATTCAGAGGGGCCAGAATACTAGCTAATACATAACATGAAATGGATCCAAACCCATCCTCCACAATGGCACATGCAACTTATGTCATGGACAAGGCCATACATATAGTGTATGAAAACCACTTGACACCTCAGACAAGGTTGGAAAAATCTGTGTGGCAAATTGGATACTTAAGTTGATCAAATATTAAGGACAACATATTTCAACCTAATATAATGAAAATGCTTGATAATCCAATTTTAAGTGAATTTAAATAATATATTTTGAACTTGTTGGCAAGTACAGCCAATCAGAGAAGAGTATTATGTCTGTCATACATATGCCAATTAGTGCCAAATACATTTTTGGCATGTGAATGATAACCAATTCTTCTACATTTTCAGAAAATGCAGTAAATATGTCTCCATACAAAGTCATTATGCAAATTTTATCTTTGATCAACTTAAGTATCCAATTTGTCACATAGATTTTTCTGACCTTGTCTGAGGTGTGATAAAGATGCATGCAGGATAAGGAACCATGCGACGAGGGCCTAGGATGTAGAACTTCAAGAAATCATTGTCTGAGTGAAGGGATGATGTGCGACGTTTCAAGTTCCCGTGCATTCAAGATATAGAAAGCCGGCGTTTGCGCCCAAAATCTCGGCGCAGGACACCCGACCATATGCCATTGCGTAGTATCGCCCATATGTTGAAAAAGCATGAAACAGCCTAGATGTACAGCCGCAATGGTGGCCTTGATAGTAAAACCTGATATTATCATAAACCACTGTCCACCACCTCCATTCGATGAAAAAGCGTCAACCTGCGGCGCAGGCCCGGCCAACCAGTGGCAGACAAAGTGTTCGGCTGAGCGCTCGGCCGCATTGAACGGGCTAGATGCAAGCGCCAATGTCGTGTCCCACCAAATGGTCGGTGTCAGTGCGGGCAGCGGCGATGTTGATCCCATCATTTCTCTCGCACGTAACCGTGATTTTTGATCCATGCGTTTGAAGCTTTTTATATGGGCGGGGGTCCATGCACCGAAGTTTACTATGATATTCAGTTTCCCAGCGGCAGAAGTGTGAGTATTTGAAATTGCCAACCTACCAGGGTTTTCATTCACCAGTCAGGCCTCGACCGGTAGGGGATGCCACGCTCCAGGGTTCATCTCCAAGTAGGACACACGGATCCTGTGACTCAGTTTTACACACAGTAACCTATGCCAACCATGATGGGTTGCTCAGCGCAACTGGTTGCCGGTCACAAACAGGATTTTGATGAATTTGTAGTATGACCCCAGCGAGGGCCCGCCCGGAAATAGCCCTGCCTCCATTTATCCTATCTTCGTCGGATTCCGGGTGCCCACATCATAATTCCGGCGTGAAATAGCATGACCTCTCACGAACTTGGTTGCCCTGCGGGACGTGTGCCGTATCCTTGATGTCAATTACAGTACCGGCGGCATTGGAACGCGGGGAGGATGCATTCTGTTCGGTACTCAATTGCTGACGCTCGAGGAAGGTAACTTTCGCTCGTGAATGGCAGTCGGCAAGTGACAATTGTATCGTTTGTATCTTTGAGTTACTTGAGCTTCCTGAATTACATGCAGAATTGGCACAGTATACATCCCATCAGATGATTTTTCAACCCGTTTAGCGTGCTTGAGATGCAGACTTGACCACATTGACAATCTCACTAGAGCGCGGATAGATCGCTATTCGGACGTCCTTTGGAACGCTGCAAGAGAGTACGACAACGTTTGCGATAGCTTCACGCACTAGAACTTACTATATGCTGTTCGGGTCCAAAAACTCCATTATCTTCTTGTGTTGATCAGCTTCAGAGGTCTTGTCAGTCTGGATTGCCGGCCGGATGTTTAGCGTCGCGAGGATGCATGCAAATTTGATGAACAATGAAGACATAGCAAATTCTCGCCCTGGGCTATGGAGGACGATCAATCGGATGGCTTGCAAGGCGCATGAACAAGGGCCGACCAGAGTCTTCTTCCGTATCCAAAGACCAGTTGTCGGGGATCGATAATGTCCTTGTTGAGCTGTCCATCTGACGTGAGGAATCGTTCTGGCCGGAAAACGTGTGGCTCTAGGAAATAGTCGGGATCGTGGAGTATAGCACTGGAAGGTCCATCAAGGTCAAGCTTGTATTGTAGGTGGTCCTCAAATCAAATTGTTTACCGAAGGTTAGTGAGAACGGCGGAACCTGCAGGGATGTGGTAGCCGTTGTATTCGTCGTCGACTTCAACGACGTGATCACTTCCTGTTCTCATTGCCAGTTAGAACGTTTTCCCTCGACGCTGGCCCCTTACCATAGGATGTGGTCGGTCGCCACCTCATCATTTCCAGAACCATCGCTTGGACATAGGTAAGACCAGTAAAGTCACCGAATGTGGCTGAAACAACAGGATCCATGCTTCTTCAAAAGAGATCAATGCACGGTGAATCAAACTGACGTATATTCCCGTAGCCGACAACGCGGTCGACCTCTTTCTGACCCCTCTCCTGAACTTCAGGGAACTGGACAGTGGGATCAGATCAACAACAAATCACTGAAAAGGTTCATAACTAACCCAATACAATGCCATGACGAGCGCTTGCAACGTCAGAGAACTGGAATGAATCCCCCCTACTATGCATGTCAGCGAGGATCCCGAACGTCTTGCTATACAAACTGACCGACGTAGAGGCCCGCTGCAACGTCTCTCACGAAAATGTCATGAGAACGATCAATACTGCCATCCATATTCACATTCAACGAATCCACAGCGTATGAGGTATGAGCGGACCCTTCGAGCTAGACGGAACCGTTAGCAGAAGAATCATCTAGTCTATGGCTGATTACGATTTTTCGCTTCGATTCACTGTAGGGAACGTTCACCAAGTTGCGTACTTGTTCACTGTAGAAGCGACTGGTTCGCTTGAAGGGTACCAGCCACTCGGGAAGCCCGAGAACTGAGGAGCGGATGAGTACGAACGAACGTAGTGTTGTAGCACTCACAATCAAACTTGAGAAATAAGCATATCAAGTCCCATTTCATCGAAGTTTGCCACACCATAATATGGTGAACAGCGGAGAGTGCTTCGAAGTGTGAGGCGCCCTGTGGAAGATGCGGAACACCGTATGCGATTCTCATCATGAGGTCCCCAGAAGCCCTACCACATATTTTAGCGACTTGGCATGAATAGTCTGGTAGATGTGTCCGCACTCGAAAAAAAGCATAAACGTGTGCTCTGGTTTCTTTATGATTTTTGCGAGCATTTCCACTGTGTTGTGCATCATCTCCGATTCCAGTCGAGACATGTTTGTAGGTGGAAGCGCATCATGGAATGCCTGTCGACGTAACCTCCAGGCCTCTGATGATTTCGTAAAGAAACGAGGGGACAATCAAACACCGAAGTAAATACCATCGTTGGGCATGTGCGCGAACGACCATTCCCATCCACTTGACGTGAGGATGATCATCGAAACACATGCAATAATATGGATAGACCTGAACGTACCCAAAACGTCGAAGATTGTCGAAATACGGAGGCCTGAAACTCGATCTCAGTGTCTAGGGACAATATTTAATCTTCGCAGTTACCTTCCAGAATAAATCCTAGATTTTTCTCCAAGTAAGTCGTGGACGGCAGTGTTTGAGCTCAAGATAATGGTATCGCGACCAAACTCTCGGACGTGAATGACATCGGACCCTATCTTCTTGCTTAGAGCTGCGTACTTCAACGCAGACGTGTATGCTGGTCGACGGCCATACTAAAACGTGTGCGTTGATCGACGAAAAAGAAGAATCCGTGAACGAGACTTGCAAGCGAACCCCATACAGCGATACGAGGTGGGCCTGGAGGGAGTGGCAAGCGACGACCTTTTCTGACATACAACGGGCTCATCGCGACAATGCATAGAAGCCCGACCAGGACGTCCAAGAAGGTGATGGTAGTCATTACGAGAAAATGAGTGTGTGGAAGGGAACCCTCGGTGTGAGGAACCGCTTATCTATCGTCCGTTGAATCAAAGGGGGAAAAAAAGAGGGAAATGGCCGAGATCATGATGGGGTTACAAGACGATAACGTGAGACCGCGGTCGAGGCCGGGTGTACTATTGAAGATCGACAATTCGAGACCTTGAGTACCAGATCGCCGTCGGGTTCATCCGAAGAACTTGTTTCAGGCTGGTCAGCGATGCTTCTGGTAAGATATGTACCAGGACAAGGCCCTTTGACGGTACAGATCCGTAGCAGCGCAAGCACCTCATTAATCTGGTATGTTTCGTCCCCGTTTTAAGGGTCGAAGGAACACGGGTGTTGTTTCCGAGCTGCCGTGCCGCAATTGTAGCCGTGATTGAGATTCATGCTACGCCCGAACTTGGCCGCACAGGCCCGAGCCAAAGACATACCACGGAAACAACTTAGCATACTACGCGTGATCAATGCTAATCCCAAACACCCGACTACCTTGCAAGGCCGAACCCAATTTACACGATATCGACAGCTTGCTTCTGCCTCATTATAGGCGGGCTAGCGTCCATGGCATCGACATGTACAATGGTCGTCGCTGCCCTCTTTTCCCGCGCCGCCTCTGCACCCATGACGGACTAATAACTGTCTTCATTGGTCACCTCAAAGGGTTTGAGAGTTTCCATACTGTCTGGGTTGAGAAGCTCTGCAACATTCGTACGATTTTTCATGGAACCTTGGAGGACACCGGTTGTCAGAGAGTTTCTCGGCCTGAGAAATACTATCGTTGTCCGCTCCAGAGTTGTACATCAGAGGGGATGGGAGGAGATGAGCAGGTGGGGGAAGATGTCCGGTAAAATGATACACATCGGCTATGCCAGTAGTTTCAGATTGTCGGCATATCGACATTAAGTTCCATGCATGCATCAGCAAGCTGCGTATGGTGTCGAGTTGATCAATATCATAGAACTTGATCAGATGGTAGTCATCGTGCACAGACTCCAGCTCTCAGTCTGAGATATGGCCGTTTTCCGCAAATATCCGTTCGATGTCACCTGTTTCATTCCAAAGCTGGATGATGCGCTCGACTGTCCATTTGCTGATAAGCTGGTAGCACGGCAATTTGGGTGGGGCTACTGCCAATACAACCATCCCGCTCAAAAAGAGCCTACTGATCAATGACATACATTGCGGGCGGCGCTGGCAACACACTGGCAGTGCGAGCGGGGTATGTAATATTAGAGTGCCCCCGCGTAGTTTATACGTTCATTATCTTATAGTCTATTTGCGTGGGTGCGCCGTGTGGAGTAACCTATAGTTTATGTTTCTTTCAGACGTATCCTTCTGTGGAATTTATTGCATACCGACTCGGCATATCATACATTGTATGGGTTATGCAGGATGACAGGTATGTGGGAGTCAAATGTACCTTTGTACGTACGACCATCCCTCATAATTAACATGCGATCCATTGCGAGCCCATCCTGAACTTATCTAAACTCGGCTAAGTCTCCGGCAGCATTTCAGTCGCCGGCGGCCACTGCGGCTCCACTGCAAGTACTTGATCCCACTGCCACTTCCGGGTCTCACAACGAATTTCATTCGTATCCCCATTACGTGCGGGGAGTTTAGCGATTCACGATCAGAACAATCACCTCGATACCCCTCCCTCACGCCCGAATTAACGGGTCACCAATTGCGCAAACGAAAGGAACATCTCAGGTTTAAGTACACAGTACGTGACTGCATCAGTGATTATTTGCATATACCATGAAACCATGTTGCGCCTGCCTTGCAGACACCTGTCGTGCACACTGACACCGCTTTGTGTACGAATTCCATCAATCAAATCCATAAAACAAAATCCACATGGTTCACTCAGATCCCTAATGCAACAGAAACACACACTTGGGTCGCACCTGGCTGATTTCTATTCGTACCCTTCATGCATCGATTCGCATTCCATCAGTAATAGACACAAGGCTGCATTTCACTACTTGTTTGGACGCGATGACATGGGATTCAGCTGCGTTCTACATATATTGCGTCACGACTTCTCGCGACATCAATCTGAGGCTCGCACGCAATCTGTGTACGCAAAACGTGATTTATCTTCGACATCTTAGGTTGCGAGGTACTTGTATGCAATGGTGCCAAATCTCCTGTGTATGTACTGTTCCCCATGGCACTCCACTCATTGACTACGACTCAAACGGGCCCGTCGCTCTGCCGTGATTCGACCATAGCTAGCAATGGGCTAACGGCTTCCACGATCACAAAGTAACCGCCTCGTCGATCTTTCGGCCCAACGTGTGTATTGATGATGGAGTACTGCGTAGTAATCCCACCTCCAATCAGTGCCCCTTCTTTTTTCGACGATGCTGCCTGTGACACCCTCGCAACAAAGATACCAGTCTGAACCTATTCATGTGCATTGCACACAGCACTACGTAAGTATTAGTGCGCATACCTGCCAAAATATCAATGATTCAACCGGACGAACGATGTATATTTAGTGTCATATTGCAGTCATTGAAACTCCTCAGCACAAACACAAATACGTGGCGAGATCGGGCATAAGGTGAGCACAGCATGGCATATAATCTAGTCTTCGTGAGATGTCCACCTACGTGAACAGAATTGCGCTGCGATCATGGTGTTTTCGATGTGATGCTGATGCGGCCAGTATTTTTGGCCATGGCGTTGAATCGCCGTTGATCATCATAGCTCAGGGTAATCTACTGATGTGACTCGAGGGAATGTATAGTACTGCAGGGGCGATGCGTTTGAATTGATTATCCGCCGCCGCCGCATCCGCAAGAGCGCCTTGTAACGTTATCGCTTGATCAGTCTTTCGCTAGCTGTCTATGAGCTGTGATGGGGAGTTGTCAGGCCCACCGAGCTATGCCTTTTTGTCTCGAGGCGACACGGCTACGGATTGGATATCGGCGGCTGGCGGCGGGGCAACACAATCAGTATCCCCCAGTGACGTCGGTGAGGAGCTTATTCACTCTCCACCAATCAAAAGCTTGCAATGCAAGCAACAACCACTGCCACTTGTTTCATTTCAGCTGCGTTTCTATTCAGTGCCTGAAAAGTTCCAAACTCTTGATCCTTCATTTGTCTATACGCTTATAACGTTCCAATGGCATATTTAAGAGCACTTGCGAACTTGAATGAGCCCAAACGAAGTAAAAATGAGCAAGGTCGTCACTGAAAGGTGATTGTCACGCTGCATCGTCACCCCGGTGTCACCTGCTGACCAGTGCCGAAGCAGGGTTTGAATGTTTTCTCAGTCGTGAGTGTGCCAGTTTAGCTCTCCATCATTGCACTGGGATTGGGGCGACTTCTGGTCCAACGTATGAAAGGCTGCGGGTACACCATCACAGCATTTCTGTGACCGACGAATGGCCTAACTATTCCACGATGACGGTCCATTAGTGCTCGCTTCATTCCACAGATCCGACGGGCCTGGGCGTAAATGGCCTTTGAAAGGCCCATCAGTCTAAACTCAACTCAAGTCAGGATTACGACCGCAGGAACAGTTACCTCTCATTGACTGGCTGAAAATGGCCGCCCTGCATTATTTGGTGAATTCGACATGTTCTTGTCCTTAACCAAATCGGGCAGCATACAAAAAATAACTGGGATTTGAAACAAGTAGCAGTACGGTCGCAGAGATAGGCCCTGATTGTCCGGTAGCGGCGACATCACATCATTAGTAAGACTTCGGACTATGCCTGTTTCGTCGCGAGGTGAGCGGCTACGATTTGCGGGCTAGTATCATGTCTGGACGACGTTTACAGAAATAAGATATCTCCCATCGTGGGAGAGCCTGGGAGACACAGACCCCGTATCTACGCGGGGACTTGCACCACCGCCACAATCAATAAGATATATCTGTGTCCACAGTGAATGCGCCCTACAAAGGACCCCTGAGTCTGGCCTCTCCTCCGAATCTCCATACATTCAGAAACCGCGATGTGCGCTGGCCTGTCGAGACTAGGTCAACACCAAGTACTAGTGCCCAACACAGGGCCCCGCGTCTCGCCTCTTCAATTAGGCAGTACAAGCATCTGCGAAGAGAGCGAGTTCAACAAAGACGCTGTTCTTACACTGCTGGACGCCTTCTACAAAGCGGGCGGGAATTTCATTGACACCAGTCACAACCAGTTGCGTCATTCGTGGATATGCTTTTGATCGATCGTTGATTACTGACCGTTATCAACAGCCATGCGGGACTATCCGAAGAATGCGTCGGCGAGTGGGCCGAGCAGCGACATATTCGCGATCAACTCGTCATCGCTGCAAAGGTAGGAGCAGATTTGTAGGGGGACGTAACTGCCTTTAATCATGGTCGTCAGTTCCGAGCAAGTCTGAAGCACGATGTCAAGCAGAACACACAGTTCAGTGGCAACCTTACTGTCAAGTCTATGGCTCTAAGGTCAGCCTTCAAGCTTTTCGTGTCATCATACTCTGTGTTGAGCCCGAAACATACTAGTCTTGAAACGAGTTTGAAGAACCTTCGGACCTCTTATATCGATATTTTTTATATTGATATCTTGGAATGGGATACCCCAGTCGAAGAGGTCGAGCTCAATGATCTCTCTGTGTCTCTCTCTGCTGATACCTCACCTTCGCAGTTGATGAACAGCTTGCATAATTTTGTGGCTGCAAGAAAAGTCTTCTATCTTGTACTGATCCACAACTATAATCCATTGTCTCTGATCTCACATGTTGACAGGGCCTAATAAACACCCCCACATGGATATGTTCGAAGGCAAACATGTACGCTCGTGTCCATGGCAAGACTCCCTTCGCCATTTATCAAGGAAGTTGGAACGTGTTGAGCCACGCTTTTGAGCATGATATCGTTCCAATGGCACGAGCTGAAGGTTAGTGATGTCCATTCTATGTGTAAGTCTTAGCATCCATCTTGGAAAGGTATGGCCCTTGCACTTGGGAATATTGCCTCTGCGGGTATCCTTGGGGACACAGAAGACGGAGCCCACCACGGTTTCAGAGAGAGTAATATTTCCAGCTTCGACAACGACAGAATCAAGCAAGCTGTAGATAAAGCCGCCAAGGAAGTTAGCGTCGGGGGTGTATCAGCGGGTAGGTACATCCATGCTCTCCGTCTCTCCTATTGATGGATCATTACCTAGTTGTTATCGCGTATGTATTGCACAAATTCCCTCACGTCTTCCCCATAATCGGGGGGCCAAAGGTCGAGCAACTGTTCGCACAGTTAAAGGGACTGGAGATCTGTCTCTCCTCGAAACAGATATCTTACCTCGAGTCTGCTGTTGGATATGAACCGGTTCACATGCCTAGCGTAAATAAGAGATTTTCCTAGTTCACCTCAATCCACTGACACGGTGGTGTAGACATATAGGACCACCCGTCACGCGCCTTCCGATGTCAATGAAAACTTAGATCTGTCCGCTGCATTACATTCGATTATGCCAGAGCCCATCGATGCGATGACTGTCGCCCATTCTTGGCTGCAGGATTTCACTGAAACTACCGCCTCCGGGAATACACACAGCTTCGCCACCAAGTTATTCCAGCCTGATGGCTGGTTTAGGGACGTGCTCATTTTTACCTGGGACAATCGTACCCTTCGTGGACACGGAAAAATCGTTAACTATCTGGAGAAGAAGCTTGCCAATGCGAATATCACCAACGTGGTTTTGGATGAAACGCCAGGATTGCGCCCATCTCCCTTCACTTTACCGTTTGGTCAAGGAATAGAATTCTCGTTCCGATTCGAGACACCCGTAGCGCTCGGACGGGGACTAGCCCGGCTCCTACCCACGGGTTCCTCCAAAATGAAGGCGCTCTCTGTGCTTGTTATGATGGAAGATCTCAAGGGATACGAGGAATCGGGGGCTGAAAGTGGACTCTACGGAGGACATACGATCACGTGGAATGAGTGAGTTAGTCGTCGGAGGAATAGCATGTGGTCATGTCCTGAACCTCCATCTTCCAACAGGGTTCTCGAAGAGAGGCGACTCAAAGTGGAAAATGACCCACAAGTCGTGATAGGTTAGTGTATTGGTTGTGCAAGTTCTTTTGCTCACCAAGCTACCATTTAGTGGGAGGCGGACAGTCTGGTTTGCACGTCGCAGCACGGCTCAAGCAGATGCATATATCGGCTTTGATAGTGGAAAGAAATCAAAGAATTGGTAAGCTTCTTCCCACCACCAATCTGTGGATACATCT
This sequence comes from Veloboletus limbatus, assembly GCA_038088635.1. Taxonomy (NCBI): domain Eukaryota; kingdom Fungi; phylum Basidiomycota; class Agaricomycetes; order Boletales; family Boletaceae; genus Veloboletus; species Veloboletus limbatus. Next base: position 16,372 of record JBBPJJ010000193.1, read on the forward strand.
CAGTCTCGACCGTCAGGTGACAACTGGAGAAAACGTTATCCTTCGTTATCCTTACACACTCCAAAGTCATATAGTACTAGTAAGTGACGGTTCTAGCTTGTTCTCTCTATGCGTTACGAACGGATGTTTCAGCACTCTACCAATCATTCCCACGTAATTTCCCACTGTTCATCCCTCGGGATAAAATCGCGGACTGGCTCGAACACTATGCCAAGGCCCAGGATTTGGTTGTGTGGAATAACAGCCAAATTCTTCCAAGGGCGACGTACAATCCACAGGAGAGACGATGGACGATGCAGATTGACCGGGATGGTTCCACGGTCATAGTGCGCCCGAAGCATGTTGTGGTTGCCACTGGTGCACACGGCTTCCCATACATTCCGGTCATTCCGCACCTCGAAACTTTCCGCGGAGAAGTGCTTCATACCAGCCAGTTCCCTGGTGGTCAGAGATTCGTTGGGTTACGGGTTGTAGTAATTGGCGCCGGGAATTCATCAGCCGATATCTGTCAGGACCTCTCGTTCCGCGGAGCGGCGTCAGTCACGATGGTTCAGAGATCGAAGACTTGTGTTGTTTCCAGCAGAGAGACTACCAAGAACTTCACTCAAGCCTACCCAGATGATTGTCCGGTCGAAATATCGGACTTCAAAAGAGCTGCGATGCCGCTCGGGATGGCGCGGGTGATGGCTCGAGCTACTGTGGAGCAAGTACGAGTTGCGGATAAGGAAATGTTAGAAGGATTGCGGAAGGCCGGCTTCCAACATTGTTATGGAGAGGATAACTCCGGTCCGGGTTTCCTTTATCTTTCACGAGGGGGTGGTTATTGTAAGTTATTCTCGGAGCCCGGCGTGGAACGTGATTGATGTAGTTTTAACCTTTCAGGGCTTGACGTTGGTTGTGCCGAACTCATCGCATCGGGCAGGGTCGCCGTCCGACAAGGCGTGGAACCGGTTTCATTTACCGATGCTGGCATAGTGTTTAATGATGGCACTGAATTGCAGGCAGATGCAGTGATATTCGCGTGAGCACGATGACCCGAATACTCAAATACGGGCGCTGATCCCGTGCTTGCAGCACTGGTTACACAAGCTGGCGGGATCGAATGAAAGATATCTTCGACAAAGAAGTGTTAGAATCTACCAAAGAAATATGGGGTCTTGACGAGGAGGACGAATTGTGCGGGGCGTATCGCCCCACCGGCTATCCCGCGGTAATCCAGTCTTTACATATCTAACAGCTCTTCGACTCTCATACTAAAATTTACAGTTTTGGTACGCCGCTGGCGATTTTGCTGATTCAAGATTTCGCTCCAAGCAGTTGGTTAGTCTCACTTTGGTTTGATTGCAGAGTGCTTGTAACGAACAATGAAACACAGGCTCTTCAAATCAAAGCTGAGGAGTTGAATCTGAAGGTGCCTGAGCACATGTCGACGCGTGAACGCAGCATTGGCTCTACTCGGCTTGGGTAGACACGGAACCGATTCGGAGTGCTGGTCCGGCCCGGACCATCAAGATTCATTGATGCGGCATTACGGTCTCGTACGATGAAATTTCTAGAGAGTTACGTTAATCATTCTGCCAATTTCGATATGGACCGGACCTTTCGTGTTTAAATAGCTACCTCAACTCTGCGTGGTGTGAGACTCAGACGCTGAGTACCACCAAAAGGTCGGCGAGTGCCAACACCTCAAAATTGCCCTGTCATGGCCAACACCAACGGGTCCTCTGAGTTTGCGGACGAAGAGACTCCTCTCCTACAGGCAAAAAACGATGTGAAGCGATCCAGTCCTCTTCCCAAGCTCCAATTATCTATCCTCCTTCTAATGCTATTATCTGAGCCCGTCTCATTCAGTTCAATAAGCCCTTACATTCCTCGAGTGAGTTCCTCTCTTCTTTTTTCACGACATTTGATGCGACGGTCCCCGGTTCTGCAACAAGCTCATCTCAGAAATGGGGATCACGCACGGAGACGAGAGCCAGGTGGGATACTACATTGGGCTCATGGTGCGTGGTATGCCTTGTGTACTATCAGGAAGATGTTCTCTGAGTTCTCCTCTAGACGACTGGTTTCTTTATAGGCGAAGCTACCACCATTTTCCAGTAAGCACTGTCAATCAACTGACGAGAGAAGTTTTATTAACATGATATCCTCAGGTGGTCCCGAATGAGTGACCGGATGGGGAGGAAGCCCGTGTTGCTGTAAGTCTCTCGGCGTATCAAGTGTGGTGGTGACGAGTCTAATCACGTTACCAGATTCGGTTTAACTGGCCTATGCTTCGCAATGCTCTTCTTGGGGCTTTCGCGCACATTTTGCGGGCTACTAATGAGCCGATTCTTAGCCGGAATGCTCAATGGCAATGCCGGCTTGATCAGGACAATGTGTTTACCTTTGTATTAACTTGTGACTTTATTATATTGATTGCGTGATCACAGGTTCACCGAAATAACCAACGAATCCAACCGAGCGCAAGCATATGCCCTCATCCCGGTCACGTTCTCTGTTGGTGTCGCTATTGGACCATTGATTGGTGGTCAGTCGTTCTTCAAAGTGAAAGACGTGTTTCCTCGAACGCTAGACATTCGTTTCGTAGGCTGGCTCGAGCATCCTCAATCAAGATTCCCTGACGCATTTTCGCAACCATTCTGGGAAGAATACCCTTATTTCCTGCCCTGTGCCTGCACGGCTGGCTTCATTGCTGTGAATTTCATCATAGCTAATTTGTGGTTGAAGGAGACGCTGCAACCCAGCAAAGGGAATGCACACGAAGACAACTTAGACAAGCCACTCCCGTTGCGCGCCTTACTCACGCCTCCTGTCGTCATGTCAATAATAAATCAAGGTTGGATTTCATTCATCGGTATTGGTAGGCCCGTTCTCCATCGATCTGGTGACGGGTATCGTCTTAACTAACGGAGCGATGTAGTGGCTGACGTTGTCCTCCCGATATTTTACTCGACGTCCTTTGAGAACGGCGGCCTTGATCTCTCACCTGAAAAGATAGGCTCATTGCTGGGATCGTGGGGACTTCTGAATGGTATCTTCCAGGTGAGACCTCATCCATTTCCAAAACGATTCCACGCTCACGTGAAATCCAATATTAGCAACTGTTCTTTGCTCGCTTTGTCAAGTCCCTCGGAGAACGAGGCTTGTTTATGGTAAGCCTCGCGTGCTGGACACCTTTATTCGTGCTGTGCCCAGTTGCAAACCTAATGGCATTGCGAACGGGGTATGTCGGCCCTCAAGTGTGGTGTGTGATCGTTCTGCAATTGCTTCTTCTTTCCATCGCCCAGATGGGCTTCGGTATGGTGTATTTCTGTCGACATGTTGTTGCTTTGGAATCTGACAGTGCGGGTTATGACAGGGGCCGTATTCCTATTTACGATGGCATCTGCACCGAACACACGATGCCTAGGAGCGGTCAATGGCCTCGCGCAAAATGTGTCGTCGGTCGTGCGTGCACTGAGTCCGATAATGACCGTGCTCCTATCTCTGAGCATCAAGTACGATGTGATGGGCGGATATGCATTTTACTTCTTCATGATGGCTTTCAGCATCGTAGGTTTCTCTATGGCGAGAAGACTACCTAGACGGCCATGGAAAGCCAATGAGACTATTTAGTATCTACAGCTTAATCTCTATAACAGGGTCCGTATATACCCGCTTGCATTGCTTTAATTTCTTTATCTCAAACTTAGCATGTAATTATTTGACAGTTAGACATGGACTTACGCAGCGCAACATGCTTGGAATGAAACCTACATTGGCCTAATCCACCTGCGGGACCTGTGTTCAGCTCAGTAATAGTATGGCCGAGATACGCACCAGATATATACCAGAGACGCGGGACGCCGAATTCCTTCCAGCAGCCATTCAACTCCCCTTCACTGTCTAAGCCCCATATAGACGTGCATCTTGACGCAATGTCATCTCCGCAAATCTCACGCACTGCATCTCGTGCATCTCCTAAACTATGAAGAGGGTTAATAACAAGCGAGCCATGCGGTAAGTAGAAGACGTCACCCAGTAGCGAAGATAATCACGTCAGTTCTGGTTTCCGTTCCGTCTTCGAAGGAAATACCAGTTGGAGTGATCCTAGAAATTCCGGTACCGTTCTTGACTTTGATCCTTCCTTCGGCGATGAGACTACTCGCTCCGGAATCTGGCATGACATGAAAATGTAGCATACGTCACACTCGCGGACAGCATACCTATGTAATAACCACCGGCACTGTTTGTCACGCAAGTTAGCATAGCCATAGCTCGGACAATCGGGTGTCCATACCGCCTCCATGCTAGAAGAATAAGACCGGTATCATCGATTCCCAGGTTGCGTTGGAAACCAACCCGGTCAAGTCCGTCGAGCGTTTCCCTGAAAAGTATGATTGTGAGTTCGGATACGCCAGTCACGGAGTCGACACACTGGTCCATTTTCGCCAAGGCGGCAGTCATTCTCTGTCCGAATTCGCCCGCCACGAATATATTGGGAAACGACGCGTTCAAGCAGTCAGCAACTTCCAGCGGAGGTCCGTTTTCATAATACGCTCCAGCCGTCATTACGTTTTTCGCAGCACTAGTCATGATATAGACAGGGCTGCGCTGGAAGATTGTCACATCTGGAGGGTATCGCAATTGTTATATCAGCAGGACCCGAACAGGACAGACTAACCGATTCCTTGGGCGCAATGATCCGCAGCGATATCATGCGCCGAAGTACCGCTGCCAATGATAAAGACCCGTTTGGATTTGTGTTCCAGAGCATTTCTGTACTGCATGGAATGCATCACCTTTCCGGAGAATGTATCCTGGTTTTGAGTGATAAGCAGGAGAATCAAATGGAATCCTTCAGAGACTTACCATTCCGGGAATTTTGGGGTAGTTCCATTTGCCACCTCCTAGTCCAGTGGCCAAAACGAGTTGTTGAACATGCTTAAACTCGCGTATGGCGCCCCCCGAGCACCGTATCACGACATTCCAACCATTCTCATCGGAGGGACGAGCCGAGACCACAGTGCTCGAAGTCCATACATTAAGGTCAAGGTTGTGTGCATAAGATTCCAGCCAGGCAGCTAACTTCGAGGCCGGGGTAAAAACAGGCCAAGTAGGAGGAAAGCTGAAGCATTCCGTCAGTGGCGTGTGTTGTGATTCAATTAGCAACGTACGGGAGATAAGGCAGGTGGTCCATCCCTGCGTACAAGCAAAATCAGTGACGTTGTCCGGACAGAATAGAGAGAGGGGCCCGTACAAACGGAGTCGTGTAGGCAGAGTGAATCGTAACGATTTCTCCAATTATCTCCGATCCTTTCATTCTGTTCCACAACAAGTGCATTTATACCAAGAAACTTGAGGCGTGCTGCAGCGGATAAGCCGCTAATCGACGTGAACACTGAATGTCATTCAAATTCAACACCATTAATCACCTGTGACCCGCCCCGACAACTATTACTTCGGGAGGGGTGTCGTCGAATGAGAGCTCCTTTGCTCGCTGACTGGCCCAATAACCATGGGTAGGGTGAGAGTTACGATGAGTACCGATCAACTCTGGATGCTGTAACAGGTCCTGAAGCGACGTGAGGGATTGAGAAAGGTGAAGGGTAACAAGCTGCATACTTCCATGTTTGTGAACACGGTGTGAGCCTTCCATGAGTTATCTGGCAGCGGCACGAGTCGCACGACAGCCATACAGTGCGCCAGGTCGGTTGAGAAGGTGAAAACCGCCTGAATCCATGCAACATCCGGCCATGGTTGCTGTAACCCAGTGTGCTCTGCCAATAGCTTGCAGTCACAGATCTGGCGCAACACCGGTGCTCGGTCGCAAAGGAACTTGCTGATGTGAACGCCACCGGCAAATGTGCGGAAGTTCCAAGTTAAAGCAAGAATATCACGCCAGAACGGGGGACGTCCAAGGTGATCTGGTAGCAAAAGGTCAACTATGCGACAAGGATCAGACTGGCATAATTCTTGAAAGAGCTGAATCCAACGCGTCGCTATGTTGGAAACTTGCTCTTGTGCGAGATCAGGAGGAACCTGTAGCCCGAGCTTGTGCAAAGTGGGAAGAGACATCCCAGTCGAGGGTCGAGAGTATATTGTTGTGAGGCTCGGGATACTCTGGACACTTTGAGGACAAGAAAGGGATCATGGCCATTTCTCTAAAAATCGTAGCAGTGTGAGTGCAACCATCAACAGCTTCGTGTGTCACGGTGCAAGTATAACCGCCGTCGCCGTCGACAGAAGCGCTGTGAGTACGCACGAATGTAAAATAATCGTAGATAATCACCTCAAACCAGCAGCTACTACTAGTAGGGACATCCTTGGGAGAGAATTGACGCACCTGATACAATCGTGACATGACTCCGATGATGATGCACCGCAAAACGCCATCAATGAAGCGTTTCGTAGTCTGCTGGGTGTTGCTTTCCCTTCCATTACGCTGCTTTGCATCCCGTCAAATTTTGTTCAAGACAGCCGACAGCGACACTTCACCGTTCATATTCAACTCATTATTTGGGCTCTTGAAGCAATGGCCAAATACACTCCATCCCACTGGGCATTCGATCGTACCAGTCTCAATTGCGCCTCAAACGTTGCTCTACCATGCTCGGCCTGATGCGCAGCTGCCATCGTCACCCGACTGGTTCGGGCTTTCCCCCGAAGTAGGGTTCAGCCTTCCGCAGATGGCACCTTCTGGAAAACCGACCTACATGCTCACATATCGAGCTACACGTCCACTGCGGGCGCTCGTGCTCGATGGCTTGTCTGCATTTCCCACCGAGTTAGACGTTGGATGGCTAGATAATGTCGCAACGTTTATATATGGTGCAGGGCAGAAAGACACTGGCAAGGAAAGGCCTGCGCGGGGGGGTCTGGTCGAAGAGTTTGAACGTGCCAATATGCTTTGTCAATGGGCAAAGACCACGGATATCGACGGTTTCATCAGAATGAACACCGGTTTGTGAGTCTATCTTCTATCCACTCCCTTCACCCTTTGATTGTCCCTACAATACTCAGCGAAGTTATCTGGTGTGATTTTAATTCAAGTGCTATCGAACTCGTCAGTCACTTGAATGTTACGCCCCCTCACCATGCGGCTCCTAACACCTTGCACTTGGATTCGGGCACTCCGGATGCCCCGCGCGTCTTGCCATTCCCGTTCTTCTCACTATCCTCCTTCCATGAGTGGGCTAGGATCTACACTACGTACAATATGGCGCCGCCGCCTTTCCTGACCTTGCATCCCGCCAGCATGGTCACATATTACAATCCCCGACTTGCGAGTCTCACCGAAGCGCGATCGGGGTTGAAAATGGCTCAACATCGTATATGGCCCACCATATCGAAAGAAGATGCTTTGTCTGTGCGTTCAGAAGTGGAGGACGTGGTGCGTCGTGGTGATGGCGTAGGATCTGGCACCGATTGGACGTCGCTCGCCCGTCTCATCGTCGACAATTGGGCCCACCGAATACGCCATGTGCGTCACGTTCTCTCAGATCTCGTATCAAAATCTTCTTCTACCGTCGACACCGGACACGCTTTGGAAGAAATTCTACTTCTGACATATTCACCGCTGATGCCCTACATGGACACTACTTCTACAAATGCAACTGGCCAGGATATTTTCTTTTCTGCTACCCCGTCGTACCCTCATCAATCTGGACTGGATCGTTGCGGGTCTCAATACACGAAGGGATTACCCATAGACACGATGACAAGTCAGGAAAGATTACTAAAAGAGAGTATAGAGACTGTTCAAAGAAGAATATGTCTTGACTTCGGGACAATTTTTGCGCAGTGTTACGACACCCCTCATTCAGACTTGCCCATTGGCGAGGCGTTTAGGACGTGGCTTGAGCGGATTTCAAACCTTTCCGGGTATCTCGATTGGCCGGTAGACGTTCGTTGCGAGGAGGTTTGCAGCTTAGATGTGCGTCTTTTTTTATTGCTTATTCTCTGTTTCTGAATGGAACGCCAGAGTGTTTGTGCACTCCCTCTCTGGCCATGGGAGCCTTTATGGCCTGACCTTCACGTTGATCTCATCCCCGCCTGTCAAAAAATTGATGTCTTTGGAGGCCCCGACGCTTGGCAAAAGTTGTGGACGGAGCAGCGAGGTCTGGACGATTCCTAAAGCCACATTACGCCGCGCGTGCACGACCGATTGAACCTCATGGTGTTCGTTTCATTTATTCGTTTCAGACTTTTCTCCTTATCACCATTTTCAAACGCGTCTATTTCTACCCGCTGTTGTATTGGAATTTTTATATAGTTCAACGAAACAGCTTAGTGATCAGTGGGTAAGGGGCTCTGACTCTGTTCACTTCACACTCAGTTTTAAGCCAGGCACACTGGAGAACTTGAAAAGTGCCGTTCAAATCTGGCTTTCCGATCCTTTACTACCGCGACGTCCGGAAACGTTTTGTATCAGTTGATCTAGCCCAGCCAGTGGGTTCTGG